>PYAF01004216.1:291962-310751 GCA_007407185.1 Glycine tomentella
TAATAAAAAAAAATAGTTTGTATTACTATAAAATTTAAAATTAAAAGAAAAACCTATGAAGACAAAATCTCAAAATATAATAATATATATTTTAACTTAATGACTCATACCAAATTAACTAATTTGACTACCAAACGTTTGGATTAACTAACATAAGATTATTTAGCTTAAGTGAAAGATACGTGTTATCTAAAAATAATAATTTGAGTTGTTCGGTTCAAATTAGTCAAATAAATAAAACCATATTAAATTAATCCATTTAAATATAGTTAATTAATTTTTATTTTCCTTAAATTGAAACTAATTCAACTTGTTAATATTCCTAATAGCCCATATAATTAAGAATGGACAGGGGTCTAAATATATACTCATAACCAACCTAAAAATAGAAAATTAGGTCTGTTTCGATAAAAAAAAAAATTGTTGTCATCTGATTAGTCTGAATTAGGTTTTGGTTTGATAAATTTCATCCACCCCAATTTCACCTGAACTTGCCTTTTTTTTAAAAAAAAAAATCTATATCTATTTCTATTTTATTTTTAAATAAAAAATAGTAATAGTATATATATTTATGACCCTATGCATCGAGTTAAAGACCAAAAAATGTCAAATCGTTATCACCTTGTTGGATTTGGATTAAATTTCTCCCGTCCCAAACCGTCCTTAGCTACCCTTATGTTTAAGTATAATCATCCTTGATGAACACACGAACTGGGCACAAAGATATCAATGGCAGTCACAGAGCTGCTCATGGAAAGAACCAATTAATCGACTCAACATGCTGACACAAAATAGAATATTCTGTTCAGCACTCAATGACAGATTAATATAATTAGGTCTGCTATTACCGGTCCTCCTAAATAATATCAAGATCCGATATCAATTTTGATAGGCAAATGATAACCTTTTAGGATATTGGTTAAAAAATTTAAAAAAAAAGAGAAATTTTTTTGTTGAAATATATAAAAAAAGTTGTCTTAAGTTAATTTTTTTTTTTTGTGTGTTTTCCTATAATTTTTTCAATATTTTTTTTTTTTTTTTGCTTTTAATTCCTTATTAAGTGCCCAATACCCATTTTGATAAACTAAATATATGAAGCTTGGCAGGAATCAAAATTAATGCCTTACACGGTTTACACCTACTGGTTCCCCATCTGCTACTATTTTCAATTAGCCCTTTGAGGCTTCTGGATAAACTGCAGAGAGTTGACAACTTGGAATAATGCACTTAATTGTGAGAGATTTAAGGGAAAGGGAAAATTTGTGTTAATTTCGTAAGCAATTATGTGAATTATGAGACGCCACCAGAACATAGAATAGAATAGCAATAACACATTTTCCAGGTATCAACGTCAGTGGAGTGCAAAATTTAGACAAATGAGCCAGCAAGTTGTTTCTCCTCTGCCGTCCTATAATCCTATATTACAAATTCACGTCCCTTTTGTTAGTTCAATTAGCATAATTAAGATTGTAGCTAGGTAGGATCAGCATTTAAATCATAAGGCTCTGACTCAATCCCTGACTTTTTTGGGGTACGTATGACATGGAAGCAACATTACTATACAGCAGAAGCAATGCATAGCTATTTAAAGTCTGAAACCCCTAATTTCGAATTTATTTCACTTTTCTACCGTTTTAACATTTCTGTAATTAAATTTTACATAGTTTGATTAGAAAGCTCTTGAAATATAAATAGTTTTACACAGTAAAATTATCACAATAATAATTGACAATTTAAAATTATTTTAAATCATCAGTCCATAATCTATTTTAAATCATCAATCCATAATCATTAAACTCAATTTATACAATTATAGTATTCATTCCGCTGCCTGCCTAAAAAAACAATTGGGGGCCACATAAATGAATAATTTACACTTTATACTAGTCATTCCTACAAAGCTAACTATGACATGCAAAATATAAAGGAATTTCACATATTCATGTGGCATTATTTTCATTTATCAAAGTTGTGTTATTGTTTTGACTATTGAACATGTCACTGCAATTGTTACCCTCTATCAAAACTCTATTTAATGGAGCCTAATGTAGCATTTTAAGTGCTTATGTAAAGCCTATTAAATGCCTCATATGCATCCACACGGCAATGTTACCTAACCATTGTGGTATACAGGCTAGCAAAAAGACTATTTTTGGGACGTATAAATTTTTTTAAGAAATGAAGTGATAATAGGTAAGTATTTGAAGGATTGAAGCAATGCTAGGTTAATTTATTTTAGGTACATATGAATCTGAAATTAAAGAGATCAAACATGAATTTTTTGGGGACAAAAATGGTGTTAACTATCTGCTACTGCTACATGATATCCCATGTCGGTTGGGGCAGGGATTGTTGTAAGGTGGGTGGTTTTTGGCTTCTCTGTTTTATGCGATGTGTAGGAGGCATGAGTTTTGTGGTTGCTTTCATGTTACTATGTTGGCTTTGAAGTTGAAGAAGCCGTTGTGTTTGTGTTTGTGTTTGCTTCTAACAGGTACTATCTTAGTTGTTGAAAATTTGTTTGGGCATATAGATTTGTCTGCATTTTTAATAAACACAAACCAATAACCGACTAAGACAAAACCAAGGAAGCAAACAATTTATAACAGTACGATAATATTACTTGAAACTACATTGAATCACAACTAAAATCATGATTTGATTTAATCCCAAACTTCATCCTTATAAAGGTCTTATGTTATCTCTTCAATTCCTCAAATTTTTGCATGTCGTTATTTTAATCTTTCTGTCAGTATACCATGTAAATGCTCAGATGGAGTTCCACAAGTTAAATAAGCATGCAGTGTGTGTTTGTTTTTAGGTTTAAGACTCTTAACATTCATTTAGGCAAAATAACAAATAGTTGTTTGTACATTTGACTACTTTTGAAATTTCTGCAAATGTAAAAGCAAACAAATCCTTACTCCTTAGAGATAAAAGATGATAAAAACACTAACGTGGTGACTTTTTTAATGAAGAGACTTAATCGTTACAGATCTTTGATATATATAATAAATTACCTACACATGAATTTGTGGAATGAAAATGGAGTTAATTAACTTGCCCTATTACCAAGGTTAAGTAAAAGGAACAAATAGCATCACTCTTAAGTAAAATAGCCCACAATTGCAATGTACTAGCAATTGTAGCCGCATTTATAATTGTGGCTATAACATCAAGGTTTTTGTACTTTTTGCAGCTACATATGACCACATTTACAATGTATTGGTCTTTTTTGTCAGCGATAGTTTAAGCTATTAAACATTGCAAAATTTCAACCACAATCACAATTTACATCTTTGCCTATTATTTGAGACATTACAAGCCATCTGTAGTTTCTTCTTGATGGTGTTACTTGAAAATGAAGCAGATGCAGAAATACAAAGTCAAATGGTTCAAGAAAGTGGTTTTGACTACTAAAGTGTTCCTTTAAATGTACTTGGGGAAAAAGGAAAGCAAAATCTCTTTCTACTAAATCAAAACCATACTAGATTTAAGTTTTTCTTGAAGTGGTGTTCTCCGAGAATTGACATGGAATCTCTTCTGTTCACTTGGTATTGGATGAACTATGCTATTATCGACATTAACGAAAGATACGGGATACAACCACGGAATCCAGCTTAAATCCATATATAAATTGAGCAAAGTATCATGTGAATATAATTCAAAATACATAAATATCTTTTCCTTAAAAAATATATAAAGCACCAATGTAAATGGCTGAAATAAGGAGGGGAAAGAAGGCCATAAAAAAGCTGAATCCAACCATACAAATTGTGTAGATCATCAAAATGTGTCCATCTTAATCCTCCCACGTTTTCAAGCTCCTGCATAGCAAGATCCATGAGAGGAATTTAAAAAAAGGAATAATGATAATAGTCAGTGGGGGCAAATTGCAATAACTTTGTTAATCAATTTGCAGCTTTGCATGGGAAATGACTTTGATCAGTTTTCATTCTTTCTTCCATTAAAAGATGACATGTTAGCAAAAATCACATAAAGTGGTCCCTTTCCCCTTTCCTTTTTCCTTCTCTAATATTGTTTACCATTACTGTCCAAGGAAAAAAAAAAAAAGGGCAACCAGCAAAGTACCTGATAGATAAGGAACAGTGCAGCATTGTGCAGTTCAAGTTTGTGGTCAGTGATGAGAATTAGGAGAAGAAGATGATGGCTTGTCAGCACCAACTCCATCCTCTCCTTGGATTCTAGAAGGAATGCAGAATCCTGGCAATGCATCAGACAGAAACCTGCTGCCAAAGATTGAAGCTTGTTGAATTGGTTGTGACTTGTGATGTTCTGATGAAGCCATTGGAATCTCACTCCAAGGACGAAGTGATGGTGAGAAACTGGACTGAAGGGTCCCCCTTTGGGAAAATGCAGCAGAACCACCTTGGCCTAGAAGTGCTGGTGAATTGACCATGAACCCGGTTCTGTTCATATCTGTGCTTGCATCACTGTTCCAAGTGACAATCCTGGGGTAATTGGCCTCAAACCCCACTTGAGTTGAGCCAGAGAAGAGGCTTTGGTCATTGGAAGGTGTTTGTGTCTGGTTTGCACCTGCTTGGGACTGGCCATGAATCAAACCAGGGTCTTGGAAGGAGTGAAGGGAAAGGCCAAGATCCTCAGTGGAGTTGTTGTTTCTTGAGATTATATCAGGAGGGTAGGTTTGGAAATTGATGGAGGAGGTAGCAGTGGTTGTTGGAAAGAAGGCTATTGCATCAGTGTCAATAGGTGAGGGAATGAAAGCTGAATGGTGGTTATCATGGTCCTCACCTAATTGCCTTTGCAGCTGAAAATTGTAACCAGAAGACTCAGGTTGTTCTGCTGCAATGGCCATGCCACTTGACCCTGCATTGTGGTTGTTGTTGTTCTCAGCATCTGCAGCAGTGTTAGGAGCAGGGTGCCATGGAGGAAGCTCAGCAAGCTTATCAATAGCATTCTTGGCCTTCTTGATGAGCCAGTCCACAGCTTTGCTTGGTCTATCATAGCCTAAACGATCTTGAACATCATAGAACTCAATAGCAGTGTGTGCTGAGAGCCTAACCCTTCGATCACGAGGACCCTTTGCAGTGTAAACCTTGCTGTGCCTATCTTTTCTACCTGTGGACCGAACAATGTGCCCTCCTTGGACTTGAACAATATCTCCCCCAGTGCTCTTCATGCCCATTCCCAGCTTCTTCTATTGTGCTTTCTGCATAGTTTAAGTTTAGTCCCCTTTGCAGTTTGCACAACTTGTTGATGAGTGATGACAATTGACACCCCCCCACTTTATATGCTCATAAATTGTTCTTCCTTTTTTGATTCTTGTGTCTATAGGGTGAGATTCAGATTCCTTTTTTCTTTTACTCGTCTAAAGGGTTTCTTGTGGTCTTGTTGAGGTTGGTACTTTGGT
The DNA here is from genome assembly GCA_007407185.1 of Glycine tomentella. Lineage (NCBI taxonomy): Eukaryota > Viridiplantae > Streptophyta > Magnoliopsida > Fabales > Fabaceae > Glycine > Glycine tomentella. The sequence continues at coordinate 297,352 of PYAF01004216.1, forward strand.
ATGGTAGTATAGTACTCTTTGATTTTGCTTAGTTCCTGACACTATTAACTGTGGTTACTTGTTGAGGCTGCATCTGCCAGCTACCGAGGGTTCTGCTTCTGCCACTGCTGCTGATCCCAAAAAACCAAAACCTGCAATTGCAACCTCATAGGATTTCCTATCCAATAACACTAGCACAATGGATAAACATAAACTCACACAACACAAACAAAAGCTAATTACTAAATGTTATCTTGGTGACTGACTCACGTGTCTGGCTTTTATCTACACACAAGGAAGTCAAAGGACATAGTAAATTTTTTTAGTAGATTGTTGCAGTTGGAGTTTCTTTGTTTACGTGGGCATCCCAAAATATTTGTGAAGAGTTTGCAGATTCATTTCAACTTTCAACGACTTGAAGTGGTTGATTGTTGTACTGGGAGGGGGGTAAAAACACAAACTACAATAGGACATTGAACTGTGACTGATCCAACTTTTGATTGAGCTAAGGATATGTCACATGGGGTTGCAAGAAAGAATGGGAAGGGGGAGAAAAAAAATGGTACCTGTGGCCTATGAGAGCTTGTTGATGCTTCTGCAAAGAGAGGCAGAGTGTGCTCAGAGAAGAGATTAAAGATCTTTTGGTCAGTTTTTTAGCCCCACAAAACTCATATGTATAAATAATAATAAGGCCTGGTCACAAACCCCCACTCACTAATATATAGTATATATTAGTATAGTATATAGTATATACTCACTCATTCACTCTTGAAACTTTGTTTAATAACTCTAGATGGATGCTAGTGATGAGCTATGATTAAGGTCATGGATGATAGAGGGGTAACTCTCAATGGCCATCTCTTCTACCCACACCTTTTTAAGCCTTTGATAATGACATCTAACAGTTTTTTTGGTTTCTTTCCTCTCTGTACTTTGCAGCTTCACTATTAAGAAAATGTGTGATTTCGCTAAAAGGAACAACATCCACCACTGTGCATTCTCATTACTCTCCTACACTTTTTCTACAAACTAAAATAATCATGTCTCCCTATGAGACATTCAAAAGAGAGGAATTTTTGCTCAACTAGAACAACAAGGGGTATGCAACATGCACTAACGAGCTTGTTGCTTATCAAGTAGTACTATTAGCAAGTTATGGCAACTCGCTCTATGAATTAATTAACCTGCAATTTAATGCTTAACTTTTTCTCCTCTTCTTTTTTTTTTTTTTTTTAACATGGTGATGCGGGCTACTTGCATATCGACTTCAATAAACTATAAAATCTTTTTTCTTGTACTGTGTTTGGGGTAAACGAGAAGTTTTAGCATAAATTAAATTATCTTGAAGGCGTTAACAGTATTCAATAGCATTTAGTAACTTTTTTTATCAGCTAAAGTACACATGAATTTTTAAAAAAAATTATTTTGTTAGATATTGATTAAGGTGTGAATCTCTAATCTCCACACGGAAGCCCTAACACCACCATATGGATTAGAATTATTTGTTTTTTTACAAAAAAAAAAAAAAAAAAAAAAAACATATGTACAGATTAAAGAAGAAAGACAACGTGTATGGGTCGGGTGAGTGCAACTGTGGATGTGGGGTGGATATTGAGATCATTCATTGCAAATTAATATTGTGGGGAAGGGAAAGGAATAATGCATCTCTCACTTGTAAATCAGTATGTGGTACGCTAACATTCTTTCCAAGTTTTCTTCAATTTTGATTTTAGTTTTTCATTTGATGATGATCTCTCACTTGTAGCACTTTCTAACCGTCCTTCCTCTTGCATTTTGAGTCTAAACTAAAATACATTTAAAAATGAAAGGAGAAAATACGTACGTTTTCTTCATTTAATTGTGAATTTGACATTAATTTATTCTCAATGTAAAGCTTATATTCTAGTATTTAGTTATAATAGCAACCATTTATACATGTTCAAATGGAGGATTTTCTAAGGAAAATGGGAATAATATGTATTTTTTTTTTAAATTGAGGAGAACCAAATATAAGATGCTTACAAAAATGAACAAATAATTATCAAAATATTACATTATTATTTTATTCCTCTTGTTTCACAAATTTATAAATAAGAGGAACATTTTCAAATGAAAAATCAACCCTTCCATCTATGAGTAAAAATAGGCTCGGACACTCATCAGGGACTTAAAATCTAACTCATTTAAGATTTAGTCCAACCTGTCTAAGATAAAAAAAAAAAGTTAGATTCAAACTTTTTAAAAATTCATTCAAGTTAAGTAGGTTAAGTTTCTAAGATTTCAAAAAGGTCTATTAGACTTGACAAGGAGGTATGTTTATAAATAATATTAGGCTTAAATATGTTTTTCATCTCTAATATATATTTGAATTTTGTATTTGATCTCCAATAACTTTTTGTTTTATGATGGATTCCTAATATTTGAAAAGTTTTATGCGAGGTCCCTACTGTTAGAAGGGATTTATTAACTACTGATGTGACCATTAACTCGACACATTGACAAGCTACCTGAAATTAAGAGGGGATTGTATTTCCAATAGGTAAAGAACATAGAAAGAAGGGAATTGGATTTTATTTTTCATAGTGGTAATTATAAAAAATAATATGAAAAAAGCATAAAAGTATGAAACTAATGAAAATTGGAATCGTTAGTAACCCAATATTAATCTTCATGTGTACAAAGAAAGTTGAAATTCAAATAATTGACACAGTTGTATAAGATGTTATTGCATTCACATGCATGTGAATGAACAATCCATTTAGTCGAATAATTTATATTCAATTTCCTTTGTGTGTAAATTTTATTGGACACCTACATCAAACATCACAAATAATGAGATTAGTCTATGACGCATTTATAAAAAAAAAAAAGTTGAACTACTTCCATAACGTCTAGTTTACACCAAGTTGGGTAAGGTAATTAGCGGAAAAGGGCGTGTAGGGTTTATGAGATGACTTAAATATAGTGGATATGCCCATAAATCCCTTTCAAGTTTCATAAATAATTTGTGCAAGATTATTCATGTAGCTGCTTCTAAGATGTATATAGATCGATGAGACTAGCCGCCCAAATCTTTTAGTAATGACACATGTTTCTTCTTATATGTGAGTCAACAGAAAAATGAGTAATATGCAGATATCTTAAAATTATAAAAATATTATTCTAGTTCCTAAAAGTATTAAATAATAGTTATTTAATTTTCAAAGTTATAATTATATGTACTGATATTATTATTATTATTTGTTAATTTTAGAAATTTAAATGACATATTTTATAATTTCATATATTAAATTGACCAATACTCATAATTTTGCAAGATAATTTGGTATATTATAGTACTAGTTTTACTATTGCTTTATTATGTTGTTTTCACTTTTCTTTTAGACACTTGTTCAGGTTTGTTGGTGGGTATATCATTAATCTATATTGCGATCTGAAACAAAGTTTTAAATTGTGGTTCGTGACACAATTGGTACCTCAATAACAGGGTTAATGAAGTCTTTGTGACCTCGTCATGATTGCAATTATAACTGCATTAACAGCATTTTGTCGACAATTGTTTGTAATCTTAATAGTTGGCAAGTCTACATAACTACCAATATTGCAACTCTAATTTAAACCTTGATGCCTAGGCAATGTTGTTTTTGTTTTTCATAATATATAATTACATGAAGAAAAAATTAAATGCATGTTTATTAGAGCTAATTCTGATATTGATCGGAAATATGACTAGAATCTTGTATCTTGTACTTAAAGTGAAGCACCTAAAAAATGAACAATAAAAGGTTGAGTAAGGCATCTGCTAAAAACCATGAAAGCAACACACAATTTGTTCCTTCTTCTTTTACAAGCGTTGGAAGCTAAGGATGACATCAACACTTTACTTTCTTATCGCCTTAATTATTCTTTTCATCTTTATTTTCTGATCGTATTTGAACTTTTACTCATAAACTTAACGACTTACAAATTTACACTGATAGATAAAAATTAAAAATGAATTTTTACAAATAATTCATGACGTCTTTTAAATATGTACCGAGAGTCACTAAATTAGTAACAATTATAGCATCAAATAAGATTTGTATTTGATATTTACGGCTAGCTATATATTCTCTTATTATTGTGGAACTGTGAACACTACAGTGGTGCTTGTAATTTTGCACTATTTTGAACTTTTGGTCTTCTTCTCTATTATTATTGCATTACATTACATTACAATATTGGTCAAAGTATCTATCTTTTCTGGTCGGGGTCGGTTAATTAGTACATATACTTTAAGAGTTACCCTCACTTGCACGTTACTCAAATGTATTGACCAAAACTTAGGTACCCAACGTAAAAACAGATCAGCTTCATAGTTTTGACAGGGCCCTAAAGTCGCAGGTAATGTAAATATATACGATGTAATGTAAGAACAAGAAACTAATTTGTACTAACTCTATTAATGTGTCATTCATCATTAGGAAACCTTCAGTTTAGGCTACTCTGCAAATCCTTAAAGAGAGTAATAATTCCATGTCAAATTTTGACATAAAATATGTTGGGATTAAACATGCAATCCCTTTTTCTGTTGGGAGCAACGCCTCTACCAACCACGAATACTAGGAAATCATCATACTCAACTCTCAAGCAATCAAACAATAAAATATAGGCGAAAACGTAAAATGATCGAATAAAGGATGTGCGAGAGATTAGAGAGAGAATAACACACCAACAATAACTTTAAGTGGGAGAAAACCTTAAAAAAGAAAATCCACGGGATTTTGTCCAGAACAATCTACTATTCTCAATAATAATGGTTACAGACATTCTAAACGGTCTTCAGATACTCAACCTCACCAACAACAATAGTGGAAATGTTCTCAACAAGACTTATTCTCAACCTCTCGGAGACACTCTCTCAATCGCCTAATGCTGGAGACACAAACGAGAATTATCTCCTTTTTTTAAAATTCTAAATCCTCTCTAAATACCTCCATCTATAAATATTATATTTTTAGAGAAGAATTATGTTTAGGAATTTCAACACCCTAAACTGCAAGTAGACCAGGGTCAATCCCTCGAAAATTGAACCCAAGTCAACATTCTCTTTTCAGAGCAACTAGATAATTGTACCAAGCATTAAAGGATCAATCCTTTGTTGTACACAACATAGTAACAAGTTAAAAAAAATTGACATGCACAATTTTATTACACGTGAAGAGGCTGTTTCTGAAATTTAAACTTGTAATTTCTATATCACAGGCGACGACAACCGTACCGTTACATCAAGGATTATACCTTATTCATATTCTTGAATGTACAAGTCTTTTTTAAAAAGTTATAAGATATTTTAATTTAGTAATTATCTTGATAACTGTATAGTATAAAAAAAATGTTAACATCAATCTATATAGTTAATTTAAACCTAAAGAGTGACATTTTTTATGAAAATTATTTATTACATAAAATTTTAATAGATATGTTTTCTTATTAAATTCTAGTACTTTTAGATATTTTAAAAAATATTTAAAATCAAATTCAAGAGTTAATGTTAATAAAATTGTATAATTTTATGTCCGAATTTAGATTTTTTCATTAACAAATAATTTATAGTCTTGGTATAAATTTTTGCTATAATATATAGTTTGACATGACTTTCAATTAAGAAAAGTATTCCTAAATATCGAAAATTTTATGCAAAATAAAAGTAAGGACGCTACATTATAAAAAGTACAGATGCGAAAGCCATGTTAACATTTGGACTCTAGCACAGCCAAGGTGGTGATTATGCAGGGCTGCAATTAAATTCAATGTTGTCTGCTAGAATGGACTCCTAGTGAACTCCTCCAACACTATTTATATATGCACGCCTAATTAGTTTGAAAAATAATTCATGGATAAGCAACATTTAGATGACACTTAGAGAAAAAAAGAAAAAATATAGATAATATATATATATATATATATATATATATAATAAAAAGACAAAAGTAAGAAATAATAAATAATAAATATTAAAAAATGTATAATATGTATAAGTGTTTATCAATTAAGATTTCTTCATTTCTCTCTTTTTCTTTTTTTTTAGAAGCCAAGTCACACTCACGCATGCAACTCGCTAGTCTACAATTCAATTCGCAACTTGCCATGCCGGTAACGGCACTTTCGAAAAGTTACACTTAGTCGGTTTAAAAAGAATGGTAAATAATTAAAGAATTAAAATTATATTGTTTATTACTAGTATATATAGCTATTATAGATACAATCTTGTTAAGGAATGTATAAATATTTTTACTTAAAAACTACGTTGAAAGTATATTGACAATCAATTAATCACAATAAAAGTATATTAACAATTAATTTTAGTAAAAAACTTAAGAGTTAAATTTCTATACAATATAAAAGATTTTTCAGTGTTTCAATCATCTAAAATCATGTTAATATTGACTTTAAAATTAGTTATTAAAAATCAATCAATTCATCGTACGCAACAAATATTTGTACATGATTGACAGTGTTCCATTGCATTATAATTAAATTTGATTTTTTAAATTTTTATCTCTTAATCAATGTTTTAAGACACTAATAAATATTTCTCAAAAGATTAAACTTAGTTAATTGAGTATGATATATAAATTATTTTGAATCAACTTACACTATTTTATATCCTTAGGGATAAAAAAGATATTTATCGAATATAGCACTGTTACGTAGATTTGCAATTTGCTTTCTGATAGAAGTAACTCATGGAAGCTATTTCTCCAATTTTCCTCAACTAATTAAGCTGCATATCTTCCACTGAAAGCTTTTGAAAGCGAGAGAGAGAGAGAGAGAGAGAGAGAGAGAGAGAGAGGGAGGGAGAGAGAGAGAGAGAGGTGTTATTGGCTGGTGTGAGATGATGGTGCATGCATGCTGGTAGAGACAAAAGTACAGAACAATGTGCAGTCCTAGAAAAGGACAATGGCATTGATAGATAGAGGCTGAGGCTGAGATTGCAACCTCTCCATATTCTGAGTCTAACTCTAAAAATAATGTCAAAAACAATGAAATCCACCAAACAGGCGCGTGATCCAAGATAAGATATTTAATGGCCCGCTGCTACTGATCATATTACACTCTTCATTACAAGCTGGTGTGTTTGTGTGTGCCTCTCATCTCATCACACCAAGATAGAGACAAATACAGTAAGGAATGAACCTTGTTTGAATGCAATTTATGATAAGGCCATTCTTCACAGCACGGGCCAAGTCTTTCTTGCCTACAAACTTTGGATTACACATTCAACTAATTTATTGCTCAACTGACATGTATCTATCAAGCATCAAATTAAATACACTCACAAGTCACAGATAATACCAGAATAAATATATGCACTCACAAAATGATGATAATAATTTTTTAACTAAGGAAATTTTTTTGGGCATAAATCAACCATTGTTTCCTTGAAGCATTGAGAATCCATTTAAAAGATTATCTTCTTTAAAATAATTTTGGGCATAAATCAACCATTGTTTCCTTGAAATTTCAATAGATTTTTTTCACACATAGTTAAAAGATAAAGTTATCCGTCAACTATATCACAATGTTAATATTCACAAAATGATATATATCATTTTCTATTTTAGAATGTAACTTAAACGTAATATACAATTACAGGTTGAATCTCTCTAGTTTTTTTTTCCCTTACATTTATACCAAATTAGGGGTTTGAGCTCCGTTTCCTCCCATGTTTTTAGGGCTTCCCAATAAAAAATTTCTAAAGGTTATGGTAGAAAATGCATGGTTGACACTTGGTTGGGTCCTAATTGTTCCCTTTTACCACCATCACATATGAAAATGAAGCAGAGCAAAAAGAAAAATTCAACTAGGGCAGAACCAAAATCCAATGAAAGAATGATTGGTCTTCACAATGCTCACTGGTGCAAAGAACATATGCACTTGTGCTAACAATCTACATATCCCAACGCAACGTGCTGTTGTACCCTAATGGATAATTAATTGATTGCGCATGGTTCAAAGGACAAGTGGCCCCCCAAACTGTTCACAAGTACTAAAAACTTTTACCTTTTGATACAAATTCACCATACGTAAAATTACTAATGTATTGAGCTAGGTATTTATAAAAATCCATGACAATTCTAAAATGTACTCATCTTGGACTGGGAAGCAAGATTGCAACTTGACCTTCAGTTCAAACCAACATTCATCCATATATTCCACCATTCGCCATTTTCAATATACTATATATAGCTGCGTTTAAAGCAATTTGTATTCTTTGAAAACCAACCTAAATTAAATTTGAATTGTACTACATGGTCCACCATTTCCTTTAGAATCAATATACAGAAACGCACTTGTCTTTTCATGGGAAAAAAAAACAGCAGCTGTTGAGAAAGGAAGGTGTAGCAGATCTGACATGGCTAAATATAACCAAGATAAGGGTAGTAACATAACATTATTCTACAAAGGCAAGGGGCAAAAAGCACTGTTGCGGAAATTACACTGCAAAAGTTTTTTTTTTTCTACTTTTCTTTTTCTTCTTTCGGCCTAATAATTTGGATAGATTCTAATATTATCCTAATTTTTTAATTTAACTCGTTCTTATAAATTTAACTTATAAAATGATGAGAGTTGAAGTTTTATAAACTCTTATATAATGAAAAATTATTTTATGATTCAAGTCAAATTCAATATTCACGGTATAATTTTAACTAAATTTCATGTTATATGCGTTTGGTTCATATTAACTTTTTTCCGTAAATGAAAAATATCAGTATAAGCATATGTCACAAAGAGATTAGTTAGACTTATAAATATGCATATGATAATTTCGAATCATGTAATAATTATGAGATTTAAGATTTTTTCAAATACTATATATACACTTACAAAATGGGATGTGCTATTATCATTAGGTCAAAGGTAAAGACTAATCACGACAAAGAATAAAGGAAAAATTTAAACCATGTGAGGAGGTAAAATTACAGTCAATTATACATGAATTTTTTAAACCCTAGATAACATATGGTTAAATTATTTTCCTCAAGTTCAACAGCAGATTTCTGGTTCGTTAGTGCGTGGCTTTTTTTTTATTATTATTTTTTTAATCTTTTCCTGAAGCTCCCAATCATTCGAACGGTGGGTCCAGGAACATCTTTTCTTTTTACTCGTGATTATGACCTTGGCAAGTTGAGCAAAGGACGGTGTCACTGTCAAGAATCTCAACCATGAAATTGGTTTAGTACTTTATCTGTTGGGGAGGAACTATACTTTTCCAACATTATTTTTTAATAGTTCTTTAAAAGAAAAGAGTTTAAATACAGGCCCTTTTCACAGCTTTATTTATTTTTGTTGCAAGATAGCAAAACCTTTTGGAAAAAGGCACCAATCTCAAATTATATAAACTAATGGGTAGTCATGGAGGGAAAGAATCGACAGTTGATCATTATGCATCAATTGGAATTTGCCTCAACCTTTTCTGGTACATAATTTGTCTCAACTTTTGTTTGCTAGATTTTTTTAATTTTAATTTCTTAGATGTTTGCTAGATTTTTACACATGATAATGTCTCGAGTGAGCTAGACCTGTCAACTTTGGTCTTCCAGGTGTATATATATACATATATTTGATTATGTTGTCCCATTTATTAGAGTGAGGTCACTGCTTAGACCATCAAGGCATCCACTTAGTCTGATTTTTATTTTCGTTGTGATTGTGAGAGTATATGTGATAATGAAAATGGATCCCCACTCACCTTCCATCTCTATCGGTCAGTGTCCATGGAGCTGTATGTATAATTAATAACAATGAGATGGGACAAACAATCTCACTCGATCAAGCACATTCTGATCCAAATTTATTATAAGGTCAGTTCACAAAGTCCAAATTTACTTTATTAATTGGTATAAAAATTTACTAAGAACAATTGTACAGCAAGGCTCTTCATTTTCCTTACGCCAAATATGGGCTTCAGGAAAAAAGTTAAATCTACGATATATATAGTTCTGTACATTTGAAATTGTTTTAATTTCTTTCCCTCCTTTTGCTGTTCGAAAATTTTAAAAAAGATACTGCTTTTTACTAAAATTGAACATATATATATATATATATATATATAATAGGTGGAGAAAATAAAGTTGCTTATAAAAATGAGATATAAACTATGAATCTAATAGTAAAATGTTTAGCATTACTGCGCAGGTAAGAAAGTAGATAAAGGAATAATGCATTTTTGGGTGTGTGTGAGAGAGAAAACGGCAGTGTATAAGTTCTAATTGGGTGCGGTCTTACTTGAGTTATCCTTTACCCTAAAGGAAATTATACATACAACTTGCCAATAGTTGGAAAAGGGTGATATACTTTAAGGACCACTAAAAAAGTTTAGCTACTGTAGAAGCAAGTATAAAGTTAAGATGCCTCTCTCTTTCTTACTTTGATGTACGTATATTTATAATTCCACAACTTTGTTCGACTAAGAATTAGAAAAGTCTATATTCACAGCAATTGATTAACTTATTAACAAATTGGTAGATGTATGCAGAATTGACTGACTAATGGAAGATCTACTATATCTTAAATAAAAAGAATTAAGTTATTAAATGAAACTAATAATTTGACATATAATTATGGCAAGTTTTGACCACCATATATTGAAACTAATAATTTGACAAAAAGAGGTTAAATGAAAAGAGATAAAGAATTAAAATGCAATAAAAAAGGTTAAAGAATCAACCTAAAATAAAGTTAAAAAATTAGTTTATTAACTTTGCTAAAAATTAGTTTATGAACTTTGCTAAAAAAAACCAATAAATTTTGATATTTACGGTCTCTTTTATTATTAATACACTTTATTTGTATTATCAACTTTAATACTTCAATTGTTATTTTGAATTTTTAATATATTTTTCTTAATTAAATAATGTTAGTTATATACTTATATGTAATATAATTTTAAATTTTTAATATAGATCGGATTAAACCGGACCAATTACTGACCCATCAATTGGACCACTAACACATTGACTTATTACCTAAACTGAATCAATGATCGGACTGGTTTTCACAACTATGATATACAGTCACAAAATGTGCCTTAAAGAAATCCTTTTTTTTTTTCTTTCCTTTCTTATTTCTAGAACTGAAAATGAGTCGAATTGAGTTGTGCTTAACTCGGCTCAATAAAAATCATTCAACATGTATTTCAACTCAAGTTCAATATGAACTTTTGTTTTTGGTTCCAACTTGACTTAATTCAAGCTCGTAAATAACTCAATTCAACTTCTTAGCTCGACTTAATTTAAAATTATAATTAAATTAAATACTTTTATTTTATTCATTTATTTTGTACCAAAAATTAATATGAAATTAATTATCTATTTAATGATATAAAATATTTATTTTATATATTATTAAATTTATAATTATTTTACATGATTTATTTATTTCATACAAAAATAACAACATTAAATTTAATATATATATATATATATTATATCAAGTCGATTAATAAACCAATCAAATCAAATTATATATAACTCAAATTCAACTTGTTTATTTAATTTAATAAATTTAACTTATTTGATCCATAAATCAACTTCAATAAATTCATTATCAAATTGATTAGGTGCTACCTATTTTGACCATCACATAAAAACTTCTGTCCTGAAAATCTTCTTTATCAATGTAGATAGCTTACTTCTGAAAATCTTCTTTATCAATGTATATAGCTTAGCTTAGTCCGTCAAGCGTAAAGTCAACAGAATAGGTTTCCATTTTGTATGGGAACTTGCTATTTACACCCCCTTTATATTAGGTTTACCCTCATACTCTCTTTCTAACTCTTAATTATCCATTATACAAATTTTCTTAAAGAAGTACATCCATTTTCTTTTCAGAAATGTATTTATTACATATACATATTCCAAAAATATATCTCCAGATAAAACATTACTTAAAAATTAAGATGATTAACGAGAACTAAAAAAGAAAACATGATAAATCCTTATTTTATACTCATGTTTGTTAGTCTTATTTTCATCCTACCATTAGTGCTCTTTAAATTCTTTTTAAATCTTATTTTTATCTTATCTTTATTATTCTTTAAACCTTAATTATAAATTATTTTCACCATATATTCATCATAAAATACTGCATTTTACGAAATAGTTTTAAAAAATAGACAATGCAAGTCTCGAACCTATGACCTTCTCGTTATTAGTACCACATTCTAATAAATTGAACTAATAGGCCAATTATGTTAAAAAATATAATGTCGTTATATAAAACACTAAAATTTCTAATGTATATTTAATACACATATAAGTTTACATAATAAATTTTGTAACAATTAATTTTGATCTAATAATGTATTTTTTTTACATATATAAATTTTAAAAAAAAAATCATAGGTTTAAATAAAATCACAGGTCAAGACCTGCATGGACTTATGGATTGACAATCCATATGAACCTTACAGATTCTCAATCCATATCAGCTATACATAAGGGTACTTTTGGTTTTTATCTCACAAATAGGTGTATGAAGAAATAGGCTGGATGTAGGAAGAAAATCCCTCCTTTATGGCCCAACAAGGCTCTTGTTTATGGGCCATAAACTGTCCAGATTAGGAGATTATTGTTAGAGCTTTAGTTCGAAGCCCAGCATGGGCTTAATTAATCCATATTGTGATATTAAGACTCATGAAATTTGTTTAATATTCTTTTTACAAAAAAATTGTTTATTATTAAACAATTTTTTAACATTCTTTTTAATCCATATCTTATTCTACTATTTAGTACACTCTTTTTTTGGTATTATTGTACATATCTTTTATTTTAATTAGCTTTTCAAAAATTATTATACAAAATTACAAAACATTTTTTTATAAAAAAAGTACTTAAATATTATTTTTTGAGTTGAATTTCTTTTAAAAAATTTCCCGATCATATTAAAATGCTTAGATGTATTTTAGATTAAAAAATTATCTATTCAAAAAATCGCACAGAAATCCCGTAAAATAGGTTACATTCATCTCATGGAAATGAAAGTAATAAGATGAAAATGTGTCAGCTGAAGTTAACAAATTAAAAAAATATATTTTTTATTATTTTAACTTTTAGAATGACATAATTTTTGTTTAATAAAATAGACTAATAAAAAATGTCAAAAAGTAAGTAAATGCTACGTTTATCTCTTTAATTTTATGTTATTTAATAATATAGAATATGCTTAAAAATACTCGGAATGATCTATTTGATCTTTTGTTTTTACTTTTTTCAGTTTGATTTTTTATCTTTTAAAAAATTAATTTGATCTTTTATCTTATTTTTTGGATTTGGTTTACTTCTTTGTCTTTTTTTTAAAAAAATATTTGATTTTTTTTTATCTTTTTTTGTTCAATTTGACTCTCTATCTTAATTTTTTTGGTTTAATTTGATCTT
>PYAF01004216.1:341318-370406 GCA_007407185.1 Glycine tomentella
TTAGTATCATCACACATCCAATGGACTTGGGAACTGTGAAGTCAAGGCTGAACAAGAATTGGTACAAATCACCCAAGGAGTTTGCTGAGGATGTGAGACTTACATTTCATAATGCCATGACTTATAATCCCAAAGGGCAAGACGTTCATGTAATGGCAGAGCAGCTACTTAACATATTTGAAGAAAGATGGGCTATAATAGAATCAAATTACAACCGTGAGATGGGATATGGCCTGGATTATGGAGCACCTTCACCTGTGTCTAGAAAGGCTCCTCCATTTCGCCCCCCACCAATTGATATGAGGCGGATTTTGGATAGGTCAGAATCAATGACACAACCTCCAAAAATCATGGGCATCACTCCTTCATCTCGAACCCCTGCTCCCAAAAAGCCCAAGGCCAAAGATCCTCATAAGAGAGACATGACATATGAGGAAAAGCAGAAGCTCAGCACACATCTTCAGAGTCTACCTTCTGAGAAGCTAGATGTAATTGTACAGATCATTAAGAAGAGAAACTCAGCACTTTCCCAACACGATGATGAAATTGAAGTGGACATTGATAGTGTGGATACTGAGACTCTCTGGGAGCTTGATAGATTTGTGACCAACTATAAGAAAAGTTTGAGCAAAAACAAGAGGAAGGCTGAGCTTGCCATTCAAGCTAGAGAACGAGCTGAGCAGAATGCCCAGCAGAAGGTATAGCTTTCAATTCTAACTTCCAAAAGCCAGTGTATTCTTTGGCAAACAATCATGGCTAAATGCATTTTATTTCATGCTTCCTGTAGAGTCAGGCACCAGTTGCAGTTGAGATTCCGAAAGAAACACAAGCAGGTAATTTTTAATGGTGGCATTATTGTGGATCTCATTATTGAATTAATTGATGTATCTTGTCTGTCTGTTTATGAGCAGATGAAAGATTTGTTCCCCCATCCTTGCCCGATCAAGGACAAATTCCAGTGGATAATGGGAGTAAGACCAGTAGTTCAAGCAGCTCCAGCAGTGATTCAGGCTCTTCGTCAAGTGGTACTTTGATTAATTATTTAGTCAAGAGATATCTGACCTTTTATTCTTGCTAATGCATGTTTACTTCTGCTTATCATTTTAGTCCATTGTTATGTCTGATTTTTTATTTATTTTATTTTTGCAGATTCTGATAGTGACAGTTCCTCAGCCACTGGGTCTGATGCAGGGTCACCAAAAACCTGAATTCTTTCTGTCAGGTAGAATCACGACTTCCGAAACTTTATCTCGCTATATGTTGTGCTTTATGTGTAGTATGCTCTGTCATACATTTTTGTACTCCCGTCTTTTCATTATGTATGGTGGTGTAGGTATCTCTCAAGATGATTTTTCTCTCAACTATTGTCAATTTGTGATTGTGCTGCTCATAATTCATAAATGATTGACACCGGTTTACCATAGATTTTTGGTTAAGTGCATTCCTGGTGCTCCATGCTTGTTATTGGTGTTTACTGTTTACTTCTCCATTCAAGCTGCATAAATCGGTATTTTCTATAAAGTTTGACATCTATTCATGTGCTCTTCCTCTTTTGTTAGTTCTTTGTTGTTAAAATGGTGGTGTCATAGCCCCTTTGATCTCATTTTAAGGTCTCAAAAGTGAAATGCCAGCTTTTTACGGGACTGCATACTCTTTAGTGTACCTGTTTGCACACGTTCTATTATATTTACTCCATTTGTTGAGAGAATTTTTATTGGCATAACCTATGTCCTTCCATTCAAGGTATGCTGATGTTTAATTTCTGGTTATGGGTAATTTTCCTAGGAATTGTGATTTCTAATCCCTTGTAGCTAATTTTTTAAAACTGGTATAGTGGTATCTGTGTGAATGCGTTGTGAATTTAAGAATTTTCATTGTGCCATGCTGACGGGGGTGCAACACTGTTCTCTGATGTAAATATATTTTAGTGTGTAGATTATAAAGAGATTAATGGAAGATTGCATTATTAATATATACCTCTAGAGTTTAAACAATTAATTTCTCCCTGAAAATATTTGAAGCATGATCAATTTTGCAAAGTAATTATTAGTAGTGTGAAAAGTCACGTTTACTTTCTTACCTGATAATGGAACTGTTGTGAATATGGTATATGGTATTGAAGGTTTCTTGAGCAGTACTACCTTGCTTTGTAAATTGATTTGTTTTTTCATTTTATTTTGGTTGCATAGAAATAGAAGTACCTTTATTAGCATTAGCTTCACATCTTGTTATTTTGGTTGTAATGAATTCTTTTACGTACTAGTTGACTACTTCTTAATGGTGAATTGATGGTTTGCTTTGCTTTTCTTATTTTATTACATCTCTAATCTGCATTCTTGATGTGGTCCGTTATAAGCTAGAGGAACTGAAATGCATTATTGTTGGATGACATCTTTATCTTGTACTTGTTTCTTGATTTCCCAGGAGAAATAACAAATATTAGGAACTTTCCTTGTGAACATTTGCATGCCATTGTCGGATGATGCTACAATTTGTATATAATAATAACTTACGCAATATTTGTCTTCTGTTTTTCATAACTCTATAATGCTACAAGTACAATTTGCATATATTGTCTTCTGTTTTACACAACATAACGTAATTATTTTTATAAAGTATAATACCTTGTGAATTGAGCTAATCAATATCACATGTGCATTTGCAATTGATCAGACTGACTGTCTGATTATATTTGATCAACGAAATTGTGAAGTACTTCTAAATTTTTATCCTTTGTTGTTTCATTTCATGTGGGCGTGGCAGATCTCAGATATTTAAGATTAGATAGTGATGCAATGCTTGGCTAGTTGGTTGTTTTCCCGCATCCAGATTTAGCTGTTGGTTTGTAAAGGAAGCATTCTCAAGGCCACCTATGATCCCTACGGATGCAGTATGGGGTCCTTTTCTCGCATCTGTTGGAACTGTTGCACTACTGCTATAAGGCCTTATTTGTGATAACACAAACCCATGTAAAATATTTGGTAGAATGTGATGATAGGTAGATAGTTCTCCGTAGCAGTGTACATTGCTAACTACTGCTACTCTCATTTAGTTCCATTGATGACTGTTTTGATTTTGTGCTGGTAGATTCAAGATTCTTGCTGTTATACAAAGATAATCTGTAATTCAAGTTCTTGATGTCATTATTGGTTCACATGAAATCTCATTCCAAATGGTAATGGCAGCATGAGTTTGGCATCAATTTGTTTAGTAATGATATAGGAGCATTAAGGAAGTATATTTTAATCCTCTGGTTGAGTGATCGATCCTGAGCAATTCAGCTGTTGGTTACGTTATTCAGTATTATCCTTTCCTGCTATCAAATCATGTGGTGGCATTCGTATAGCTTTCATACTAGTAGGATATCCCTTCAAGTCTTATTGGACAGGAAACAGCAAGTGTGAACACAACTCAGAAGGCATTCGTATACCATGCACTGTAGTGTATATTCCTCGTCGATCGATGTGAATATGTGAACTCAAAATGGTGTTCAATTGTAATTACTCCAAAAAAAAATGCTTTAGATATTTAAACAAAAATTAAATTTTGTACGTCGTTTGTGTCAAGCGTAGTTTTCAAGTCTTGGTCTGATAATTTGAGGCATTCCCTGGTACCATTCATTCATTTTCTTTTTTATTGTGTTTTGGAAGAGTTAATTTCTGAAAATTTTATTTACTTTTTTTTTTTTTCCAAAGATGATAAAAGAATTATTATTTTTTTCTCTGGTTGTTAATTTTTTTTTAGTTTCTATAAATTCATTTTTTAAAATTTTAATTTCTGTTTATATATATTTTTTAATTTTGGTCATATTTTGCTTATTTTTAATCACTGTAAACTTGTATTACATTTATATGAACAAAAATGAACTTATAGGAATTAATGTGAATTTATATAAACTAAAATTAGAAAAAAAAAATTAACTTATTGGGAAAAAAAATATTTTTGATTTCCCAATCCCTAGTGCTGCAACTGCAAGAGGTTAAAGAGATTTGAGTTGAGTTATAATGTTATATAATAATGTTGGGCATTTATGATGGATGGAGAGTTATAAGCATGTGAATAAGAATTAAGAATTAGCAAGCAACATAAACATAAAGTTGAGGCAGGAAAGAAACGGAAGTGATGCAGCGTCTGAAACTGGAAGTGATGGTGGTCTCACTATCAGCCTCACGCTACTCTCACGGTTCTGCCTTGCAT
Organism: Glycine tomentella; assembly: GCA_007407185.1. Lineage (NCBI taxonomy): Eukaryota > Viridiplantae > Streptophyta > Magnoliopsida > Fabales > Fabaceae > Glycine > Glycine tomentella. The sequence goes on from PYAF01004216.1 coordinate 345,516, forward strand.
TTCAAGTCCAGACGCTTCTCTTCTTCTTCATGTTGTTGTCTGAAGGTTTCGCCGTGGCGAGGTCTGGATGAATGGAGGGAGAGTTCTCTGAACGAGAATCGCAAGTGGGGGGAGCATGGTCCTTGTCCTGCTTCAGAACCCCACCACCACCACCGTGACTCTCCATTTGGGCAAGCTTCTACCTTGGCTGAGCTTGGTTCTATTGTTCTTTCCACGAGCGACCCTCACTTCAAGTCCCAGCTTTCACACATGGCTTACTCCATGTGGCGCCGCCACAACCTCCCCCTTGGCATTTCCAAACCCCCCTCTCGCCCCGCCAGACCCCCAATCCCCCAATTGGTTCGTTCCCTCAATTTCGCTTCTCCTTTCTTATTGCAACTTCTGTTATTCAAATCTAATTACCTCAATTGATTAATATTTTTCAAGCCTCTGATTCCACTCTATCCTTCTCTTCTATCCTTTAAATCTAATGATTTTATTTTTTTGTGACATTCTGACATGAATTGGAAAAATATGTATTTTTGTCATGTGTTCATGGGGGGAAGTTTTGTTCTGCATTCTGATATGGGCGAAGAAAGATATGTAATTTTTTTAAAATAAAAATAATAAAAAATAAAAGGAAAGACATGTAATTGGTTTTTTGTTTTGACCACAAGTAGTTTTTTAGGTTGTTTGGTAAATTGCGATCACCATTCACTGATATGAATTAATGAGAAATGAAATGATAATGTTTATTTACAAATATGGTGCATTTATGTATTTTTTCTCTCTTTCAATTCATGTTAATGTGTTTGCACTGTATTGATATCTTTAATTTTTCAGAAATCCCCCATATCCATGTTGTATTATGTATCTAGGCTAAGGCTTCATACTTTTTTAATAAAAAAAATTGTTTGCAATAATGACATGTTGATTCCTGAAGGTTTAATTTTCTTCATGGTTTTTGCTTTGTCTTAATCACATCATTCACATGTGAATAATTAAGTTATTTTCTTTGACTTAAGGTTTCCCCTAAGGAAATTCCTGCTCCCAAGGACTCAGGTTTGCCTCTGAATGCTTATATGCTTCATAATCTAGCACACGTGGAGCTCAATGCAATTGATTTGGCCTGGGATACTGTTGTCCGATTTTCTCCCTATAGTGAAATTCTGGGGGAGGGTTTCTTTGCTGACTTTGCTCATGTTGCTGATGATGAGAGCCGCCACTTCTCTTGGTGTGCACAGAGGCTTGCTGAGCTGGGTTTTAAGTAAGGGTAGCTGTTACTACTTCAATTTGTTGCTAATTCTAGTTAATATGCTGATTTTCTGAATCTTCTTTCCAACCAGATATGGTGATATGCCAGCCCACAATTTGCTATGGAGGGAATGTGAGAAATCATCAGACAATGTTGCTGCACGTTTGGCTGTGATCCCTCTAGTCCAGGTACCCCCTCCGGCCTTCTCCCTCTGTCTTCCTTTCAAATGGTTGTCACCATTTGGTGAAAAACTGCTCAATAAATTTGATAATGTGGTTTTCATGAGACTGCATTTCTTTTTCAAGCTTACATGTATCAGTTATAGCCTTATAGGATATGTGATAAGTAGAATGACTCGTACTGATGGAGTAAAAAAAATGATTTTATGCCTTGGAAGCTGCTGGTTTGGTTAGACATCATTGTCCATTCGAATAATCTCTCATTTTTATATGTAGGTAGAAATTGATGTAACAGTAACAGTAATAGTGCTACCGAGTTATGAGCTTCTGAGAAATTTGTCTGGATTCTGGAGTACTTTCATGAAAATTTCTGGACGATTCCTTTCTTTACAACCTAATTAGTTAGGGATCATTCATTAACTTTTTTGTTAAGTTATGATTGGTATCAAACCACACCATTTTACATGAATAATTTTTCACTATCTATTGCCTCTTCAGTTGGGGGGCGAGTATTTTGGTAAACTCCTGGAAATGCTTCCCCTCATTAATCACATGCTACAGGATACATAAGCTTTGAATCACGTGAGATTTTCTAAATGATATATTATTTATTTCACTTGTAGGAGGCTAGAGGACTGGATGCTGGGCCACGCCTGGTGAAAAAATTAGTTGGCTTTGGAGATAATAGGACATCTAAGATTGTGGCTAGAATTGCTGATGAGGAAGTTGCCCATGTAGCAGTTGGTGTCTACTGGTTTGCTTCTGTCTGTGAAAAACTGAATTGTGCTCCAGACTCCACTTTTAAAGGTTGTGAAGTCTAGTTAATATCTGCTTATCTGCTCACATACACTGAACTGATACAAACATATTGAAGGCATGCAATCTTCAACATAATTTTCTGATACCATGCAGACTTACTAAAGGAATACAATGTGGAACTAAAGGGTCCCTTCAATTATTCAGCTCGAGATGAAGCTGGCATTCCCCGTGATTGGTAAGAAATTGTACATCACAATTGGTTTTGTTGGCTGTACCTACGATATTTCAAGCTTGTGTGGCTGACAAGATAGCTGAAAAATCCGAACTACCACTTCCATATGAATCTTACCATTTTGGTTGCCTCATATCATATTCTCCTGTCTAGGTATGATGATGCATCATCCACAGGTACTAAGGACAAGAAAGACAAAGATGGCAATCAAGAACAGCTCTCTGCAGTAAGTGACAATCATCCTGCTCATTCCTGTAACTTTTATGAGCTTAATTTCTATGTACTGGCCACTCAATTAATAAGAAATTATAATAAATATGATTTTTAAGATAATTATTTTAGACGTTAAAAAATTTATTATATATGATGATTTTGTGGTTGAATGATGGTATACAATTTTCTTATACTTTCGGTAGGTAGACTATTTACTCGTTATATATATGTAGCTGTTCTTCTGCCTTAGATGCGTGTGGATGTGTTTGTTACAGGTTTACGAGAGGCTGGCTTCCATCATTGCTATGGAAAAAGAGAATTCAAGTTTGACCAAGCCACCTGAATGATCTTGACAAAATATAATGAACAATTGCTAATTTCAACTGGGAAAGGTATTAACTGATATTGCAAGTTTGAAACTTATCTCCTCAACAGCCAACAAGCACAAAAGTATACTTTGAAGTGATAAGGTTTCATTTCAAAGGTTTGGTGGTGCAATTCCTTTCCATTAGCAACCTTGCTTGACTGCATGTGCTACTGCAAATTCTGAAATTCAATCGACGCGTCCACCATTGATGAGGAGCGTAAGCAGAAACAGGAGACAAATTATTCTTTATTTTGCGTACATAGACAGTGATGTAAATAGCAAATTTTTTAATAATTCATGATCGTGTATTATCATTAGAGGCTTAGCGATATACTGAAGTTGAACGAGTCAATGAAAGTTGCTTAGCTTCTTGGATAGTGTGCCGTGTAAGTGTGTACTGTGTGTGATATGCAGGGCATTAAATCCTTGTATTTTTATTTTTTTATCTGTCACATTTATACAACTCACTTATATTAAGACATTAAATCTTTATCATTTTTTATTTTACATTTATGACGAGAGGATGACACACCTGATAGTTAAAAAATTAAAATAACAAGGCAACAATCATGAACTTAAGTTTTAAAACTAATATATCATATTATTAAAATAAAACTGTCCTCGTATAATTGATAAGGAATATAACAAGTCCAGGTTGTTAACTGAATGCTAATTGCTAAAGCATACTAGAAGGGAATCTTTAAAAGCTAAAAAGCAAAATTTTAAAAATAACATGGGGCATAGCCGCATAGGTGACTCTTTAACCAAGATAATGTAATGGTTAAATTTATTATTAAAGTAAATTATTTTAAAAAAAATCTAAAGTATTTTTTCGACTATAATATATCTTTTTTTTATTGTTGCAATTCATGTTATGTAATTATGTGAATTGCATTAACAATATAATTATGTGAACTGAAAAATAGTAAATTTTAAAATATTAGACCAAATGTTATTATTTCATAGATAAAAAATAAATTTGAACATAAAAATGCTGGCTTGTAATTATTTTATTTATAAAGATTTTAAAAAATAATGACTGAATATTATCTTGATGATAGTAATGTTGTACTTAATATTGATTAAAAATTTGAGCATTGAATAAAAATAGTTTTAAGAAGTAAAAGACATTCTTTAATTGGATAAATAATTGATAAGAAAAACTAACATAATAGTTTGGTATGTTAGTTTGGTTTGGTTTGATAAAAAAAGCACTCATAATATTTTTACAAAATGAAAAAGAAATGCAGTAAAGATTCACGTGATTTAAAAGATAATTCGAATTAAAGAATATCTTTTACTTCTTAAAATTATTTTTATTCATGATTATAATTATGTGTTTATAATTATTATATTAAAAATATAATTATATCATCAAAATTATTTTATTGAAAATAATAATTTTAATAATAACCTTTTCTCCTATTTAATTTGACTTCCACAGACACGACTTTTAGGCTTCTTGCAAATTTCAAGTTTTCAGAGATCAGAAGTCCAGACTGTTTATATTACGGTAATAGTTCATTTGCATTGACTGTTTAAATATAATTTTTAAATTTTTAAAAAACTTTAACTTATAAAATTAATTACTAGTCTTGAAATAGATTTGGCAGTACAATCATAATTGTTTAATTTGAGAGTTAATGATTAAGAATTATGATAAAATTGAATATTACAAATAATAGTTTTTTTTAGTTAATGATTATCTTTTTGTAAAAAAATATATTTTTTGGTACAATTAGATAATAATATACTTTATTTATTTGAACACAAAAAAAAGAGACTTTAACAGTTTAACTAATCTAAATTTGGATAAATAAAGCCTTAATGATATACTTGATTAGTTTAGACGATCAATGATATATTTTTTGGAATAGATTTTGGCAGTGCAATCTAAATATTTTTTTTAGTCATTCTATTTAGATACAAAAAATATCTGTTATATATATGAAAAATAATTATACTTTATTATCTAAAGAAATTAAATTTTTAAAGGTATTTTTGATACAAATCCCTTATAAATAACAGATTCCGGGAAACTATCTCTTCATTTTCCGGGAAAACTTGCTGTTCCTGGTAAATTAATCGTCTAAACTAAACCTAGCATCCTACTTCGCTTTTGCTTTAAGCCACCAAACGTGTTTCCTCTTCCCTTCTTAATAACACAAGAAACACCACAAGCGTTTCCACCTAATTCTTCTTCTTTCTCAGACAAAAAAGAAAGAAAACACACAAAATATGTGCAACTCAGATGGTGATTGCAGACCCTTGGGCTTTCTCTTGGGTCTCCCCTTCGCTTTTCTCGCCCTCCTCGTCTCAATCGTTGGCCTCGTTGTGTGGATCGTTGGGTAAGAACAAAAAACACACCCTTTTCACTGTCATCAATTTTCTTCTTCAAAATGTAAAATTAATTAGTACCATGTAATTTTATTTCAATTTTATGTGTTGGGGTTGTTGTGATTTGCAATTCTGAGACATGGGTTTTGGTCTGATTGAGTGAAAATGCCAAAAAGGTTAAAACTTTGTCTTTGGTTCGTAATTTTCGCAGGTTGTTGTTGACATGCATATGCCCCTGCTGCTTGTGCATAACTGTAATAGTGGAGTGTGCATTGGAGTTGGTGAAGGCTCCACTGCATGTTATGGAGTGGTGCACCTCTCAGATCCCTTGTTAGCTACCTTCTGTTTTCACCAATTCCATCACTAAGTTCTGCTTTTGATTACTTTTCATTTTATTTCCCCTTGGTGAGACTGAGAATTTCAACTTGTTATTGCCTCTGTTTTCTTGCAAGATTAATAGTTCATATTATTTTTCTCTTGTGCATATAGTTATAACTCTGTACCAATAATAAAGGTAATATTCTTGCGTACCTATGATATCTTTTTAACATTTTAGTATATAAGTACAGGTAGGGAGTGTCTTTCTTTCTTCCGCTAGGTACAATAATTGAACTTCGAGAAATTATTGCTTTGGCTCATTTTGATCACTGATATATTATTGTTCTCCCTGAAAGCAACATATTTGTCAATGGAAGATTAAATAAAATGTAGAATATAGACAGCAGCACAATGAAGGTTTAATCAATCATTTGAAAGATTAGATTGTTGTTTTCTTTTCTTTCTTTTTTGTCCGTCGTCAAAGTCGTCATTATCAACTATAATGTGCTTGTGACGCCAAAACAGAAGAACTCTGTTTTGGTACTTTTGGGCTGAGGATTTTTTTGGATATAAGTATCACACTCAATTTTTTTATGAAGTAGTAATTCATACTCAACTTTAAAGTATTGTTTAATAAATTCTAAATACATATCCATCCTTCAAGAATTTTACTTTCAGATTATTTGAAAAGGTCTGCCTCGTCTGAAACTTTTTTTTAATAACCCTAATGTTACAAACTAGGTTAGATTAGTTTTTTATCTTCTAATTTTTTTATTTTTTTTGGTTTTGGTCTTCAAGTTTTTTTTTTCGAGTTTAATTAAGTCTTTTAATTTCTAAAATAGATTCAATAAGATTCTTAAAGAATTTTTTATTTTTAAAATAGGTTCAATTAGATTCTTAATTAAATTTTTTACTACCAACTTTAAGTTTATGTATATATGTCAAAACAGAAAACGATAAATCAACGGTTTTCTTTTTAATGATCTTTTTATGGTTATGCTGGCGATGATAACATCAGAATTGACAATAAAACCTAATTGAAATTATTTTTAAAATTACAGGAAGTAATTGAATAAAAAAAATAGAGGATTTAATTGAATGAAAGATTAAATTGAAAAAAATTAAGAAAAAATAATAATTTAAAATTTAAAAATAGATGTGCTTCCGTCCCAGTTTGGTTGCTATTTCATGTCATACAAAAAAACACAAAAGCTATATATTTTAGCTTCAATTATGCGAGTTAATTTCATAAGGAGTTAAACCAAACACACAATACATTATTTACGGAAGAATTAACATGGTTTGGGAAGCGTTTTACTATTCGATTGCATTTAACGTAAACGAGTAAAAATGTTGTATCGGTACTCAATGCAACATAAATTGGTAGATATAATATTTTCTTTTTTCCCTTTATACAAAAAAATAAAAATAAAAATTACGTATGGAACACAATACCCGGAAAATAATGTGTTGAAAAATTACAAACGATTGTAGTTATGAAATTAGACATTGTATGTGTTAAGCATCAAAGTCTAACAAGATTAATAGATGGTGAGTTCTTTAAGAATTTTAGTTAGAATTTAACTCATGACTCTGTGTTTGACAGTATGTTGAAAATGATTATTCTCCAATATTTGCAACTTCTAATTTTTTTAAAAAAGTGGAGGATTAAAATGGGATTTAACTCCTCTAAAATAAAGAATAAAGTGTAATACTAACTATTGATTTAAAAAACCAACTATTAGGACTACAATTAACTTTAAATTTTGTTATATTTGTATTTGATTTATCACAATTTTTAATCATTGGTTTTCTAGTCAACAATTTATGTTGTATTGAGTACTGATACAGCTAGCACAAGATTACTCTAAATTAACCAATAATATTAAATTTAAAATAGTATATAATTATGTTAAATATTCAAACAAATAATTTTTTCGTATATAATAATCCTATATGATTTTATGTAAGATTATCTATGTAGAAAATACTTATGATCTATAGAAAACCAATCAAGAGTATTCTTTATCCTCTGAAATACAACTCTTCACTTTAAAGCAGTCAAATTCTTACAATAGTGGACTAATTTTCATTGATAAGAAATTAAGAATTATTGATCAAGATCATTGATGGGTAGGGTGAAAGGGACCTACACGGAAAACTTGGCCTGCAGCTAGGGCAATAAACATGGCCTCCTAATCTGACTACGTGAGGTGTTCCATGAACCATTACAAAAAGCCCTTTAGCCTCGTCACTATTGGAACCAAATTCCATCTTTGCTTGCTCAATTTATTTTTCTTTAGTTTAGTAATTATTATTTGGGCAGACAGAGATGCTACAATGATTAGGAATGTGTCGCTTTTTTTGAGGAGGACCTAAAATGCTCTAACACTTCACGTCACTTGAAAAAAAAAAAACACACACCTTATAATACACATTTATACATATGGTGTGATGAAAAGAATATATACATTACATTAATCAATACTTAATGAAATGTTCAGACTTGGTTATGTAGATATATAATTTAATCAACAACAATATCAGAAGGAGATTGCAAAGTTTAATGTCTTTGAGATTCTCAATCCCGTCGCTGAATTGCTCTCTAGCTATCTGGATTATGAAAATGAAAGTTCAATAAACCCATGACATTTTCCTATTTTAAAACATTTTAAAATAACCCCCTTGAAATTCATGTGTTCCACCATTCTAATAGAAAATTATCCAAAATAATTAGCAGTATTTCTCACTTTAAAATCAGAATGAGCAAAAGCTACTTGTAGGATTTTACACTTGAACAGGAAGACTTGATAATCAAGTATGAATATTAATAAAAAGTCATACACTGTTTTTTTTTCATTTCTTTTTTCTTTTACTTTCACTTTTCTTCTTTATTTCTTTTTTAAATCGTGCAATGCACAGGCCACGGCTAGTTAGGTTAATTAAAGACAAGCTTATAATTTAGACAAACTGACGAATTTTTCAGATTATTTTCCTTAATATAAGACAGTTTGTTTAAATTTATTTATTGAAATAAGCTTTTATATTATAATAAAATAATCAGTTTTCTATTTTTTAGTGTGTTTGTTTAAACTATTTCTGCTTAAAAAATTCTATTTATTTTAAGAAATAAATCTGATCTGCTTCTTTAAAAAAATGCTTATTTTATAACTGTCTTTTTTAAGTTTAAACAAATTTACCTATATACCATTGTCAAGGGCAATTTTGATTCTTGTAACTCACTACTTTTTTCAATTAGAAATAGCAAGATTTATTCAAGTTTCTTACCTGAAAAACAAAGGGAATCATGTAGTACTTATGTGACGGATGAAGACATGAAAATCAATAATTAATACTATTAATGGAAAGAAAAAAAAATCTTTTATCAAGATTTAATTATAAATAAGTTAATAGTATTATTTGTTAAATAAATAACATCTTTTTTAATTTCTTTAAAATATTATTCATAAATAAGTATTTTTTGTGATGATTTTATCTGTTTCACATTAAGGATAAGTTTGATTGAGTAGAAGAAAATGAAATAATGAAAATAAATATTTAAATTAAAAGAAAAAGAAAAAATGTAAGAACCACAATAAATAGTAAAAATTTCTCTTCAAATGATCTTTTCTTCCTATCAAACCACCCTAAAGCAGGTTCTATGTCCCCATATTATAACTTTTTTTAGGGTTCCGGCCATATTATAACTTGAACTTGTGGTATTTTACCAAAAAAATTTGTCCCACCTCGATCTTTGTAACTGCGACCTATTGCTTCTTTCTCGTTTGCTATGTTTATTTTCTTTTCATGTTTACCAAAGTATAAGTCAAAGTGGCATCCCCCATGTTTCACGTAGTTGTGCTGAAACTAATATTCATGATCAACAAACTAGAAATTATGATTGCAAATTAAGAATACTACGTACAAGAGGAGAAACTCGCATTTAAAAGAAAAGAAAAGAAAATAGGGGAAAAAATAGTCATTTTTTTTTTCCAAACTGATGCTTGTGGCTGATATCATTGTTTCTATATTAGATTCAACTTGTTTGTTTCATTTGTCGAGAGAAAAATGATAGACTCAGTATGAGTCAGTATATAGAATGTAAACTACCAGCGTTTCTCTTATAATGATGACCAACAATAATGCTACGTTCATAATAAGATTTCACCAGCAACATCACAAAGATTTGGTGGGTATATAATAGGATTGTGATTTTTGCTTTGCCACATTCGAACGTGCAGTCCTTGTGCCTTTGTTGTTTATTCCGTCAAAATAATTAAATTTTATATCTTGGCAGGTACAAGGGAAGAGCTTATCATGTTTGAACAAGGAGTGATAATTACCTTTACATAACAAAATTAATCTACATAAGAAATGTTAAAATTAATCAAACTGCTACTAATTAGAGGAGCATGGTCCGTTTAGCCTCTTTTTTTTTTTTTTTAATGTATCTTCGTAACCAATGTTCTTACAGCTTTGGTTAAGGAATTAAAATGAAAAAATATTTATTGTATAAATTATAGAAAAATGTAAAAACTATTAAGAACAATACAATTTTTTATTTTCAATAAAAATATTTTTACTTTAAGTTTCTAAATCAATATCTTTATAACACTGATTAGTATTTGTTTTTTTTCTTCTTGATACCAAATCAACTAAAAATAGGTGCACAAACTTATTTCGAAAAGATTACTAGCTATACCATAAATGACTAATAAGAGTCTTAATCACACCCTCCTTGCTATAATAAGAATTACTATCATCATATCGATTTCGTTAGCCATTGACCTTAGGATAATAGTTAAATGATATGGTATGGATAATTATGATAAGGTGGACTTTTGAGATTACGGTTGGTTCATGACAACATTTTCCATTTCCAAAAGTCTTTTAACTCTACATTACACTCTTTATTAAGTATGAATAATTGACATATATAATGTACCCCTAATAAATGATTTCACTTACTACATTAGCATGAATCATTGATATATACCCTCCTTGCCAATATAAACATTATAGGCCTTCCTTGTCTAAGGATCTAATATGCAACCTTAAGGAATTCCACCATCTATAGCTGCACTGTATTATGAGATTATCTTATCTACCATTTTTATATTCAACCCAATAGTTTTATCAATTCACCATGGAAGAAAGGGAAAGCACAGAGATAAAGATAGCCAGGTTTTCAAGTTGTCGCGGGGTAGCATTTGAAATCGATCCTAATAGAAGCAACCCCTTTGCAATTGAATCACCAACAAAGCAGGAAGGGATTGGAACTTGGCTTTGGCTTCCATGGACTCGAAACAGTTCATTCAAAGTTCTTCCTCAGCCTCATAACATTAGTCCAACTCGGAGCCGGCCCAGCAGCCACTTCTGTGACATTGACATTGATGCAAGTGATGTTGAGGTAGAGTTCATAGCTGAAGTTCAAGATATAGAAAAACCAGAGAAAGCTAATGGAGTTAAGGTGCAAAAGCTACTTCCCAAAACTGATCCACCAAGGAGGTCAAGGCTGTCCATAATTTTGCTTGATCAAGGGTTCACATTCTACAAAGGGCTTTTTCTGGTTTGCATGGGATTGAATGTGGTGGCATTGGCTCTTTCAGCTGCAGGGTATTTCCCATATGCTAAGACAAGAGCTGCATCGTTCTCTATTGGGAACATTCTAGCTCTAACACTATGTAGAAGTGAAGCAGTTTTGAGAGTTATCTTCTGGTTGGCTGTGAAGATTATTGGGAGGCCTTGTGTCTCTCTTAGAATCAAAACTGCTACCACTTCATTCCTTCAAAGTGTTGGGGGAATCCATAGTGGTTGTGGTGTCTCTTCCATAGCCTGGCTAGTTTATTCCCTAGTTCTTACATTGAAAAACAAAGAAAAAACTTCCCCAGAGATAATTGGGGTTGCATTCACCATCCTCTCACTCATTCTACTCTCTTCCCTTGCAGCCTTCCCCCTCGTCCGCCATCTTCATCACAATGTTTTCGAGAGAATCCACCGTTTTTCCGGATGGATGGCTCTCATCCTTCTCTGGCTATTCATTCTTCTCTCCGTAAGCTATCAACCAAACTCACACACCTATGACTTGACCATATCTAAGGTGGTCAAGAAGCATGAGTGTTGGTTCACTTTAGCCATCACAATTCTCATTATCATTCCTTGGTTGAGTGTTAGAAAGGTACAAGTTAGTGTATCATCTCCATCGAGCCACGCCTCGATCATCAAGTTTGAAGGTGGTGTTGAAGCAGGTTTACTAGGTAGAATAAGTCCTTCACCCTTGTCAGAATGGCATGCCTTTGGGATCATATCTGATGGGAAGAAAGAGCACATGATGCTAGCTGGTGCAGTTGGTGATTTTACCAAGTCCTTGATTAGTACCCCGCCAAAGCATCTTTGGGTCCGCACCATGCATTTTGCAGGCTTGCCTTACCTAGTGAACTTGTATCAAAGGGTGTTATTGGTTGCCACAGGGTCAGGGATTTGTGTGTTCTTGTCATTTCTTTTGCAGCCTAGAAAAGCTAATGTGTGCTTAATTTGGGTGGCTAAGGACATTGAATTGAACTTTGGAAGGGAGATAATAGAGTTGGTGAACAAATATTCCAAAGAGAAGGTGATAGTGCATGACACAGCAATTTCTGGTCGTCCCAATGTGGCTGAGATGAGTGTGAATGCTGCTATTATGTGGAATGTTGAAGTGGTTATTGTCACTAGCAACCCTGAAGGAAGTAGAGATGTGCTTAGAGCATGCAAGAGGGCTAACATCCCTGCCTTTGGCCCCATTTGGGACTCTTGAAAGGCTCAAAATATGTATTGAAAAGCGAGTATTCATTATTTCGCTGTTTGGGTTGAACAGGGTATCAACTAATAATGATTCTTGTTCATTGACACTATTAGCTTGTAAAATGAAAATTCCTTGTGTTCTTTTTTCTTCTCCCTGCTTTTCCAGTTCATACAAACGGCCTCTCTTTAAAATTAGATAAACTTGCATTCTTGAAAATTCATTATACTATAAAGTATTAGTTGCACATCAATTTAATGCTACACCATGACCATGTGATTACAAGTTTTTTAGACATGATTGACTCTGCTGATTGACAGATACTCACCTTAACTTCTATCCAACCATATTTTAATATTAAAAATAGGTGTAAGTTTCATTGTCCCGTTGAAGACTATTGTTCGTGCACATCAACAACAAAAAACAAGAAGGATAAAATTAGATCAAATGGAATTAAGTTTAATTGATAGTACCTCGTAAAATCAGTTTAAACTTTAAACTAAATGATTAAATTTGGTGAATTTAAGTTATAACATAACTCATTAGATAATATTGTAGTGATCATATACAGTGCATCAAAAATTAAAAATTTGCTTGCATGCGTATGAAAGCACACATTAATACAAGAACATAAATATATATAGAACATAAATATAAGAGTCTTCCCCTCAAGTGTGAGTCTCTTCTACATGTAGTCTTCCCCTTGAGCAGAAGTCACAATTCACAAGTAAACATGATTTATAGGTCTCTTTTCAGTTATATAGTGTTCAACTTGTTTATTTTTATCCAATGTGGAACTTTAACTCACGTTTGTACTCCAACACAATGTTTGTCAGTGTTTGACCAATGACACCTTTTCCCTGTTCTTGACCTCCTCCTCCACTTTGGTCATTGCCACTACTTTCTTCTTTTTTCCCTTCTCCTCCCATAATGTTTTCAAACGGTTTCTTTACCTTCTCACCGACACTGCTCACTGTTACGCCTATTGCTGTCATCACATCGCATACAGTTCCCTCCTGTTGAGAGTTTCCTCCACTTGGCTTTACATTTTGTCAACACTGGCTCACAGTTTCGCCAATTCCTTTGGATGGTCTCTCCTCGGCTTCCTAAATCGAAGCTTCAGTTTTTAGTATATAATAGTCTTCAACAGCATTGAACCACATTTTTCTTAACAGTTCTATTTCCAAGATTAGACAAAACAAAACAAAACCCCTCAAATTGGCAAAAACTATTAACTTGTACTAGTACACCTATCTATTAAATCAAGCATGGTTCTATATTGACATTCATGAGTTGTGAAAAAGTAGTTAGTTTGTTATTTAATGTATCTCTTAGAGATACCACAATGACCAGTAAAGTTAAAATTAGTGTTGTTACTTAATCAAAATTACTTAATTTGATAGTCTCTGTTGACTTTTAATACAAACCTTTCTCTTATGTACGTGAATAATGTATGGATGAATGACTAGTAATATAGTCCAAATGGGTGTTGTTACATATCAAAATTACATAATGTATAGACGAAACTCTAGTTCTAATGACTAGTAATATAGTCAAAATTACTTAATGTATGGATGAAACTCTAGTTCTGACGACTAATAATATAGTCAAAATTGGTGTTGCTACTTAATTAATCAAAATTACTTAATTTGATAATCTAAGTTTACTTTTAATACAAACCTTTATGACTTCTAATACGAACCTTTTGCTATATATTGCATGGATGAAACTCTAGTTCTAATAAACACTAATATAGTCAAAATTGGTGTTGTTACCTAATCAAAATTAGGTTGATAATCTATTTGATAACTCTAGTTCTAGTTAGAAAATATCAATATTTTGTTCAATCAATAAGTTGTTCATCTAAATAATTCTGGATTTGATCTCCTTAAATAAAGTCTTGGGTTTGAATCTTGTTGTTGAGAGAAAAGACTCACTTAAAATGATCAACCAGATTTTCTAATAGAGATTAATTATTAACAATATCGATAAATATTTCATATCAATATCATGAATTAGTGGACTTGAACCTTATTATTAAGAGAGGAGGTCCATTAAAAGTGATTAACCAAATTCTTTCACAGATTAGTCACTAACAAGATCAATAAATACTTCATATCAATGTTATCATAACCCAAAAATAATCTATATTTTGTTCATGATTAAAACAGTTAATGACTATTAGTATATATAATTGAAGGAACATCCTGAATCCATAAGCTAATTTTTAGACTTGAATTAAGTCTAAACCCAAATTCTCATATGATATCAAAGCTGATTACTCTAACAAGCATAGATTGATTATATACTATGTTAATGGTATTTAAGAACAAGACAACAAAATGACAAGCATAGAGTGACTATATTATTATATGGAACCTGAGGTTGAGATGCTTTTTTGGCCTCCAATTCCCGCTGTGCCTCCTCTTTCTTCCTTGTAGTGTATTGCTTAGCAGTCTCACCAGCTGAAGCAGCCAAGCAAGCTCGGCGGCCTTATGTCCGGCATACCCGGCCGCTCCCTCGACAACATGGGCGGCGGCCTTGGACCCCTCCACCGTCTTCTCCGCAGAAAAATGCGCCGCGGCCTACCCCACCGCCGCGGCCTTGTCCTTCAAATCCGCAGCCTCCTTGGCAGCATACCCCGCCGCACTCTTCCCATTCTCCAAGGTGACATCCTTGGCCTGCACCGCTTTCTCTCCGACGTAACTCGCCGTCGTGCCACCGACACTCTTGGCCTTCTCCGCAGCCTGAAGCGTGTACTCCTTGGCCTTCTCTGCCACCGGCGCAGTTTTCTCAGAAGCGGTTTTGCAGCACTTGAAATGGTGTCCTTCGTCGCAGCATAGCCTTGTGGACCCTTCTCCAACGTTGCGTCCTTTGCTTGTGTTGCAAGTTCCTTTGCCTGTGCGCTTTTCTCTTGTGCGGTTTGTGCTGTGGTGTTCAGTGTCTCGCTCGCTGCTTGCTTTGCTCTCTCGTACCTCTCCTTCACACCTTGCGTGGCTTGATCACTGTAGTTGGAAATCTGTTCCCACGTTGATCTTTCAGTACCTTCACTCTCTTCATCTCTTAATGGTTTCTGAGTACCACCACTTTTTTCCAGCGTGCAAGTTATAACCGCGGTTGTTCTTGCACCTTCATTTTCAGGTCCAACCCTTCCTCTTCCTTTCTCTGCCACTACTTGTCCACCACTTTCTCTTCCTTTTTCTTTCTCTTTTCTTCCTATTTCTTTCTCTTGTTCGTTTCTCTAGTTCTTGTCTATCCTTGTTTCCTTTCATTTCGAACTTTCCAACATCACGAACACCGCCACCAGCTTCTATTTCATTGTCTTTGTTTCCAACTACATCCGGTGCATGGTCATGACTTACTTTGTCAGCGAGGGATTCAAAGTGTGCACCCAACTCGTGAGTCTCTCTGGCTTTCCCGTGTCCACCCACATCGCCAATGGCTTTCCCTGCATGCTCTCTGACCCTCTCTCCACCTTGCAATGCTTGAGCATCTTTAGTGTTTGATCTCAAATTGGAATCTTAGACCACTTTTTGGTAGATCCCATAGTGTCATGTAGGATTGAAGATCTCTCAAGATCCCTCTTATTTTATTCTTTAATGATAGATCTTAATTTGAAATCTTAGGGAGAGAGAAAGAGGAAAAAAATTTATTCATTTTTGAACAATGTATAGATCTTAAGGGTTCTTCTACAAGAACTCATTCTCCATGTTGGAGATCTCTCTACCTCCTTTATTGGGAGATCTAGTGAAGACCAGATCTTGAACTCAAGATCCTTACTCAAAATCTTGCACTAAAGTTGCTCTGCGGAGTGTCCTTCCCAGGGATGACGTCCGATTCTTTAGTTTAGTTTCAGATTTTGACTAAATATCTTAAATTTAATATTTGATTTTTATCATATGTTTTAATAAAGAAGATGAATATATCTTTTGACATGAAAATGAATTTTTTTAGAGGAATATTATATAATATTTAAAAATAAATATTTTTTTCTTTTTTTTTAATTTTAAAATAAAATTTACTATTAAAAAAATGTAAGAAATTTTTAAAGATTTTTAATAAAAATTATCTAACATCTTAATTTATTATCTTAACCTGTTGTTAATGTGACTCAGCCGGCAATGAACAAGGGAGATTTAGATTAGGATGATGATTGGATAAAGAAGGTGTTGGGGTTCCTTGTTTGAGACACATGGCTATTGGCTCCAGCGTTCTTCTAATCATTTGCTGACGCGTCATTCTTTAGAATATCCATTGGAGGGGTGGTGGCATATATCTTTGAAACTAAGCCCATTCCACAAAAGAAACCCAATCACATACATCAAGATCATACAGCCCAATCACATTGAATTGCAGGCCCTTTTTTATTTAGATGTAAATCTAAGGTTAGTTACTTTCTATAGACTTTCACGGGTAAACAGAAATCATTATATTATATATTCAACAAAATTTACGTTATATTGTCACTCCATACATTATTTATACATCAATAAACTATTAATTCAAGTGATATTAAATTCAATCTTTTTAAACAATATCTTATATTTAAATTTTGTAGATAAAATAATATAATTTAATATTTCATACCAACATCTTAGTCTCATAAATATAAAATAAATAATATTTTATTTTACACACATAATATTGCAACCGTGCACCACAGACACAAGTTTATTTTGTGGGTTTAACATGTATATATTGTTTTTCGTAGAAATTTATATTCTTAATCAATAAAAAATGTGAATATGACTTTTGAAATAATTGTTATAAAAGTGCAAAAAAATTTACATACAAAAGTTAATAATTAAATAATAGTATAAAAATATATTTGCGCTACCATGGTATATATTATTTATTCTTATTTTATTCATATCTTTTTTATCAAAAGAGTTGTTTTTGATTCCATTGAAGTCGCCATTTTCTTTTTCTATTGAAATAACCATCATTTGATTTATTTTGGTCTCAATGTTGATAATAAAAACGTGACAACAAACGAAAACACTTTCTCTTCTTGTCTAGAAAGTTTGAAAAAAATAATACTCGAAAGTTTTGGTGAGAGATAAGACAGTTAATTTCATCTAAACTTGGAAGCCTTATTTGCTCCTTCTAGTAATTTAATCCGGATTGATGATGCTTAACATTGCTTTAGTTAGAAAAGTGGGATCAGATTCTCACTTCCCTTTTTTATTCTTAAGCTTCAGAAAAGAGGAATATCATCAAGTACCTGATTCACAACGATCCAGCAGCAAGTTATTCCGAAGGAAACTTCAGTGCAAATGCTTTTCAATATTCCGAAGGGGCGGTATTTGGTACAATCAAGGCATGTTTATGCCAAAATAATATGAAAATTTACAATTTGGAGAATCAAACCCTTTTATTGTCCAATTCCAAGAAGCCAAATGCCAAATTAAATATTTCCTACATTAGAAAACAATTGGTTTTCCTCTAAACAAAGTTGGCAAGTCACTAGCTCCTTCAGTCAAATAAAGCAGCATGGAGAAGCACATTCCATGTATCAGGCAGTCCTGGAAGACACCAATGGCTGCAATCAGTTGGCATAACCCCACTGTAGCCTTCAGGATGTGCATCTTTTCTGTACTGTGAGAGTGTAGTCACATCTAGGAAATGCACTGGCTTCTTTATCCTACTCAAAACCTTGTTCACTATCACCCATGCCATTGGTGTCCCTGCAGGGTACTTCAATCCAAAGAATGGTTCTGTCTCACTCATGCAAGATTTTGCTGGTTGATTCCAATCTTTCCCCCTAGTTACCACCATGCATAATTAATAAAAACCAATTCTACTTAAATTCTTATACATTATGATCAGAAACTATTAGATTGTCTAGGGTTATCATCAATAGCACGGATCTATTAAATGTTTCTAAGTTTTATTTCATAAGTTAAATACTTGTCACATAATATGATATCAGATAAAAATTGACCAAGATTATTGACACCATATGATATCAGATTATCTAATAACTTCGTTATAATATGAACATAGCTTGGCAGTTAGACTAATAAACTAGATTGGAATAACTTACTCATAATGCACAGGGGAAATTCCTAGAAAGAAGACTTTGGTCTGGGCTGGATTCACGTTGATATTAACCCATCTAGCCCAAGTTGTCAAACCTTTGTAGAATAAAATGAAACGGTTCATGTCTTTGTACAACTTGTTACGCTCTTGAATGTAGTCCCACCTGAAATTTAATTTTAATGAACACAAATATTCAATATTGATCACCCCTAAATTAACGAAATTGATGATAACATAATAATGATGTGAAAGACTGATCCTACGGCTGTGAACTCCCGGTGTGGGTCCACCAGTGCCACGTGTTGAAAACTAGGACGTCCATGCCTCTCCAAGCATCACCACTCTTTATTGAATCAATCTTCAGAACCCTTCCAACGTTCTCACGGTCAAGGTCCACCAAGTATGCTGTGCGGTATAGAAATAACTGAAGGCCATAGTCCTGATAAAAAAACTAAATAGTTATAACTAAAAGAATTTATACAGATATTTGTGAATAATTTTTCCGTAACCATCCCTTTTTAGTGCATTTTTCCGTAACTAAAAAAATTCCCTATCAAATTATCGAGTGGTGTCTTTTCTTCCCTCTAGTTTCAAAATATTAAAAAAAAAAGCTCTAAAAGGACCATGGAATATAAATAACTAGAAAAAGAAAATATCTCCTTATCACAAAGTGGCCCATTTTTGTGGCACTTTTGTAGCTCACCGAATTTATAAAGGAAAAAGTCAAGCAAGCAAATGACAGCGTATGAATGAAGCCACTAGTGTCAACTGGTCTAATTTGGAAGTGATTAAGGACATAATTACAAATTATATCTACAAACCTAGAACTAAGGGTGTTTGTGATGTAGTTTGATATGATTTTGAGTTAAAATTAGTGTGAATCAAATAAAAACAATTGAGTGTGGTGTGGTTTAAATAAATCATGAAATTCGAATCAAATCAAACCAATCTTTTATTATTTGGTTTGATTTGATTTTAAAATTCAATGAATAAGTATTAAAAATTATTTAAAAAATTATTATTTATTAGACAAAATTTGAATAATAACTAGTTCAATATTATGGATGGAGAACAAAAATTTCAACAATATTAAATAAAAATTAGAATAGAATTAGATAATAGTAATTAGAAAGGGCCTCAAACAAAACACACATAAGTACTATCATTTTGTATTAAATACTTATTGTGCAAAAAAAAAAAAAAAACAATTTTAAAGCACTTAAGTTGTTTGGTCTGATTTCATTCGATCTTCAAATCCAAATCCCGCAAATCAAACCATGTAGTTTCAAAAAAACACACACGCACAAACGTAAACCAATGAATTTCAGTTTTGAGCGGTTAGTAAATTTTTTGATCGATTTTTAATTTTTACTTTAGTTTGATTTGATTTTGAACAATCCTTGCTTAGTTGCAGTGACAATTTCATAAAATTGTTTACGTATAATATATTTGTATAATATATATATATATATATATATATATATGTGTGTGTGTGTGTGTGTGAGTAGCTTCAAATATTTTTCCTTTTCCATTCAGCACAATGAACCCATACCCATATGCAATTATGAATGATTATACCCCTAATGTTGTGTAAATAGCATGATTGAAGCTTATATGTGGTTGGCAAACACAGTAAAGCAGGTAATCAATAGGATTATCTTGAATGAGAAAAGGTAAAGATAAGGCAACATCAAATTTTCAATCATTGCATCTGCGGGAATGAATCTTGCAAAGAAAGATGGATTAGCTGATTAACGTTCTGTTCATAATTTAGTTATAAATAATGATGGATGTTGGGGTGCTACGGAATACTAAGCCGAGATTGATGACTTGATGTTACTAGCACATAACAAAGATTTGGAGGGAAAACTAGATGTCCAACTTTCATCATTGTTAATTAAGACATTTGTTTAACAGTTTCTATATAAAGCAAGAACGTGTTGACAATTTGGAGCACCAACTCAAAAAAAAGTCAAGGGGTTTATATGCAAATGAACAATAAACAAAACGGATACAAATTCACAGTAATAATAGAGATTACTGTAGTTTTAGCATACTTGATAAATTTCACGATAAAAGGAATCCCCTTTCCACCATAACCAAACAAAGATATTGCAACCGAAACATCACTTGTGAGGTAATAAATAATAATAACTATACTTCCCACTTTTCAGAAACACTGATTTTTTTTAACTGCCACATAAATGAACAAAAAAACATTTTGTTTTATTTTATACTCTGTGTTTCGATCTAGCTAAGGAAATCATGTGCACGTTCACAATTGGTAGAAAGAGCAACTATGCAAAAGTAAAGTATAATTATAGCAATTAAGGGAAACATTTCTTATCCTTCAAATTAACAACCAAAGGTGTCCCCTGCAAAAGGAGAAGTCACCCACCAATCACGTCCCAAACTTAATTTCTGTGCTTCACCGCAACACACAAAAATGTACACACAAAAACCAAGTTTTATATATCTCCCCGCCGGCTCACACCAAATCTATCGGATTCATGAATAGCTGAATTAATTAAAGTTCAAAACTTCAAATAAGCCAAAATACTTAAGATTTTCAACTTTGGGAGTGAGAAAATGACACCACTTGCATGGACACAACACCACACCAAACAAGCAATGATCATTCCCACCGCAACAATACAACGCAAAAAGTTGGAAAGAAGAAAAATAACAACGCATAACTGAAAAAAATAGATCAGTTTACTCGCCTGATGTTTATAATTATTTTTAATTTTTAATTTTAGTTCTAGAAAAAACATTAATTTTGGTCTCTACTATATGTTGATGTGGCTGATGGTGGTGTTGTTAACACTGGTACAAAACGTTGAAAAACTGTTAAAAAGAATTTCATGTGGTCATTTTTCTGACAGTTTTGAATCTGTCAGAAAATCTTGTAGCAGTCACTTTGACATTACCAACAAGTTTTTGTAGCGATATTAACAGAAGTCTTTCATCCACGTCACTAATTGCATTGACAAGGTGGACTAAAACGTAATTTGTTATATGTGTACAGGATTAAAACTTATATATTTTCTGGTCAATAACTAAAATTTAAAATAAGTATAACTATATGACCAATTGAATTAAGAGAGATTAAGTCAGTTGTTGAGTGAGTTATATAAAGTTTATAGCTTGGTCTTGGACTCCACGAATAAAAACAAATTGACCAATTGAATAATTTAACAAAAAAATAATAGGAAGAATTAGGAAACCAACCTTAAATGTGATTTTGGAGATAGCATCTTGCTTTATGAAACTGGTTCTAGTGTTGGGCACCCAAGAGTGAATCATACAAGCCAGAGAGTTGAACTGGTTCAAGCTCAATGAGTCACCGACAAACATAATCTTCTTGCCCCTATACTTGGCCAGGAAATCAAATGCGTTGAACCTGTTGGTAGGTACACTCGTTTAGCCACAACACAAGACATGAAAATTGAAAAGGGTTGAAGAAGAAGAAGAAGAAGAAGGGAAGTGTGAAAGTGAAGGTTACCTAGGTAAAGGACAAGAGAAGGGTTGCCATCTATATTTCTGATACTGTTTGTCAGGTCTACCGTACTTTTGGCAGTTGAATTGTGGATCTATGAAGGGACATGTAGAAGGGTCATAGAGAGGGTATGAAGGGTCATAAACCCATTTCCCACGGAACAAGTTGCATCTTCCTGCACCAAGCTTTCTGCCACTGCTGAAACTGGAAACGTTTTTTCCATTGAACAACAAGGACTCATCAAATTCCTCAGCTTTTGTTTGGAGGGAAAAATAAATTAGCACAACAAAGAGACACAACAAGAGGGTTGGCAATGGTAACAAGAAACCACCACCCATGTTTTGGGGTTTCGTTGCTTACTACTACTACTACTTCTTTCCCTTACCCTGTGTTTTGTTGAAGGGAAGAAAAGGACGAGGAGTGCAGAAAAAGTTGTCTGAAACAAAGGCTTATATAATGTGTATGTGTTCGTTTTTGAGAGAGAGAGAGAGAGAGAGAGAGAGAGAGAGAGTGAATAGGGGGGGTTGAGGAATGTGAAAACATGGCACCTTTTGCTCTCCTTTTTTTAAAAAAATTGTACTGATGTATACGTGTTTTTTTCATTATTTGTTTATTAATTTCTGTTGGCGGAAACAGTGCAGTTTTGGATGGATTCTTTAAACAGTGTCATGTGGTGGGGTTGGATCTAAATCCTGATCCTTGCAATGAAAAATTTATGATTGTTTGAGTCAGAAAATTATGGTCACATTTTCACTGAGAAAGACAATTGGAATTGAAATTGCCTAGTAAAACTAGTTTTGTAGGATATTTCTGTTTCTTTGACTGTTGGGCTTTAAATTGAGATCTTTGATTATAGTTTATGACTAATTACTACAATATTGTAATTAATGAGGCACTAACAACATTGAGATTACAATTACAAATTTGAAATGCTAGTATTAAGTATTGACAGTAGTATGTTCTGGTCACACGGTATTCCTTTATGTGTAACACCAGCCTCAATTATGCTCCTTCAAGTAACTCTGTTACCCCTGCTATGGTGCTATTTAATTACCTCACTGTATCACGTTATCAACTTTGATTTGGGGTTGGGATTATAGAGACAGAGCATATCAGGGTTGACCAGAAAACCGTTTTTTATTCTCTTTCATGTGCCTGCATGTTTTCTCTGTTTTTGTATCATAAATTTATTACAGGGAATTTGGAGATATATTAGAGGAAATAATTTGTATATTGACTTTATACTGTTAACTAATTACAAATTATTTTTTATAAATTTCATAATAGTTACTTTAAAATTCGTATTTATCAAATTATTAGTCAACTGTGTAGAACATTCGATCTGTATTGAGTATTCACAGTGCATAAAAATCAAATTATATGTATTATTCATACAATACATTTATACAACGCATCTTATACTGATAAAAACAAAATACAACAACATTTTATAATACTATTTTTTGTTGTTATTTTTTTATTACCTTATTCACCTTATCCTATACTTCTTATCTCTATTATCATATTTCTCTCATAATTGTAAAAGCTTTTATACAATTTTATATACAAAATAATTTCTTATATCTATCATACAAAGCATGCATCTCATGCAAAGATAGGTCTCCTACCAAAGGTGTTAGATGTTGACCAGAGGCTTAACAGAGTTACGTAATTAAACATATCTTGAATCACAAATGTGGCTGTGTGAGCTAACACTATGCAATGTTCTTTATCATTATCATTATCATTTATATTTATTTGATAAAGTGGCGTATGCTATGTGATAATGTGACTATGGCTAGTTTCTGTTTCTTGATCTCCTCTTTTTTATAGTTGCCTATATAACATTTTCTTGTAAACATATATTAAGAAAATATAAAGAAAGAAAGGAATGGTGGCGCGCGGTTGCTTCTGCTACAACAATAATTAATATCACGAAGGAAGTTGCGCAATATTGAATTATGATTGTCAATTATATATTGTTTAGATTGTGATTATTTCTTTTTGGGTGGGGTTGGCTTGTGTCTGTAAGGAAAAAAAAATAATATATATATATATATATATATATATATATATCTTACGTCCAAGCTACTCGAATATTATGACTGTATAGTTCCCTGCTGATGTGTTGACAGTAAAAGAGTATTTGTTGTCCCTTGATTGGTAACAGTACCTAGCTAATATTTGAACTAAAAGTAAATACGGTATAAAGTATAAACTTCTTAATTTGTCTCATTTTTCATTATCAGAATTGTGTTGTCGAATTTTAAACTTGAGTTTATGTAAATTATACAAACCTTTTATAATTTGTCTCAATTAATGCAAGTCATTTCAGTTATAAAAAATACATAATAATGAACCTAGATTTGGTTCAAATATTTTAGTAATTGACGAGACACGTAGATTTTGATTAAAATCCAGTAATTGACAGAAGTTTCGTAGTGCACTCCATTAGTCAATAGAAAACGGAAACATATGCGCTGCATAAGATAGCACCCTAGACTATTATCGTTATTATCGTTATGGATAGTGATAGATCTTAAATTAAGATCTTAAATCACTTTTTAATGGATTTTGTAGCATTGTATAGAATTAAAATTTTTTTTAATTTTTTCTTTTAATGGTAGATCTCATTTTGAGATCTTATAGGAAGAAAGATAGAGAAAAATTATTCTTTTTTGAATAATATACAAATCTTGAAGGATATTGTACAAGAATTCATTCTCCATGTTGGATATATTTTCACTTCCTTTATTAAGAGATCTAGTAAAAATCAGATCTTAAAATTAAGATCTTTATTTAAAATCTAACACGATATTCTTACATAAATGTTATTTGTAGAGTGCTAACTTAGATTGTCATATATTACACAATTATTAAATTTAAATTTTATAATTTATAACAGTAACTTTTATATTATTTAAATTTTTAAT
>PYAF01004216.1:386427-415979 GCA_007407185.1 Glycine tomentella
TTCATTGAATGAAATATAATTAGTTTTGTATTTGATTTGATGCATAATTCACAACAAAATTTGTTAAATAACCAAACTTTTAAGGATATAAAATGAGTTTAATGCCTTTGTTCTTGGAATGTTTAATGTTTAAATTAATTAATTTTTTAAAGATCAAAATACTTTCACAAAATAAAACAAAAGAAAAAGTAATTATCTTCATTCATTGGATGAAATATAATTAGCTTCTTATTTGACTTGATACAAAATTCACAACGAAATTTGTTAAATAACTAAACTTTTAAGGAGTTTAATAACTTTGCTCTTCAAATGTTTAATGTTTAAATTAATTAATTTTTTAAAAATCAAAATACTTTCACAAAATAAATAATTTCATTCTGTTCATAGAATATCCGAAACATAATAAAACTTATTCTCCTTGCGACTATGTATGTAACTATGTATCACTTGAATCAGTAAACAAGTTAATTTTTTATTTAATCAATCAAATTCCTCAGTTTTCATTCTTTTATGAGGAAAACAATATTCTGAGGCTGAAAAGGCCTTTAGCAAATCCTCTTAGGGTATAAACTATAATGCATATATATATATATATATATATATATATATATATATATATATATATATATATAAGGAACAACTCAACAAGTTCAAAACGCTCAATCTTGTTCATTCATCAAAACAGCAATTATGCTATCAACAAAGCTATGAATCCGGTTTATGATGTACGACTAAATGACTACTGAGGCATCCCAACTCTGAGAAATATAAACAAAGCATAAAACTGAAATAAATTGACTCAAGATGAAGGAAAAACTCGTAGTAGTAGTAGCCCGCAATGCAACTAAAACAATCACCAATTACAAAGCATATAGGTTGATTCTTTTAATGATATTTTGTTGGTGGCTGTGTAGGATTTACTTTCTCCTGTCTGGAAGGACAAAATTGATTCTCCAAACTGAAACAGAAGTCTTTGGTATATACTAGATGTTCAAGGAGTCGACAATTTTGCATGTTTTCTAACCATCATAAATTCAAAACACACGACGATGGATAGCTTAACCTGCTGCTTGGAAATCACCAAAATCATCATCTGGTACATCCTCTGTGCTCCGATTTTCAGGAGAATTCTCATGCTGTGTGTCTTCTTTAACTGTTTTAGGAGTCTCAACTTTAGAAGTTTTCTCAAGGCTGAGTTTTGTAGGTGAGTTTGTTGGAGACTTCTGTGCAGCGAAAACAGGTGAGAGTGGTGCTGGAGGAGGTGGTGGTAACTTAATACTGGGTATAGATTCTTTCCCTCCATTCTTTTCTTCTGGGGATTTGTTCAGACCCAGCTCAAAAAACTTGGACTTCACACTGCTGCCACTTTTCTGCATGCAAAAGATAGGAATTAATAAAGATAATGTACTTAAAAAAGAAACCAGCCTCATTCACGAGGAAAATGCAGATTTCCATACATTGGTCTTAATTTGAAGTACAAGAGTCTCTCCTTCTTTCAGACTGTAATCAACTGAGGAAGTTTGTTGGTAATGTTGTTCCATCTCTTCAGCAGTTTTCTTTTTGTTTAGATATCTTTAAAAAAAAAAATAGGAAAATACATGCTTTCCATTTGTTAAAAAACAGCATGAGGACCTTCGTCCTCTATGTCAGCACGAATGAAAAAATGTGAAAAGGCTAGCAAGTTTTGCAGATGATGAGATACATGATAAAAATGATAATAAATCTAATAAAATATATTTGATGGAGGATACTTCATATGATCATGTAAGGCAGCTTGGAAGTCATATGCCTCTGTTCTTTCTCGGAATCCTATGCCAATAAAAGCATGTCGAAGGCGACCACCTGCATGATTCTCAAGCAATAAAAAACCAAACTTCATCTGTAATAAGAAATAGACCAAAACAAAAAAATTCATTTCATAATAAGGGATCAAAAGTCAGCAGTCTTTCCAACTTGAAATGTCCAAACAAAAAAAAGGTATACAGTATTTATAAGTAAATTTAGTCATACTAAAAAGAAGTAAGGCTAATACCACAAGAAAGGAAGTGGGGATGGGATTAGGTGGACAGAAAATTAGAAATTGTGACTGTTGAGCAGAAGAATGGGGAACTGTAGAATATATTAAAAGCCATTTGGCACTAAAGGATCAGAGAATTAATTTTCCATAAATTTAGGAATATTTATGGTTGAGGGCGAACCTTGGCACAACGGTAAAGTTGTGTCTTGGTGATTTGTTGGTCATGTGTTCGAATCCGGAAATAGCCTCTTTGCATATGCAAGGATAAAACTGCGTACAATATCCCTTTCCCCCCTTTTTTTTAGGAATATTTATGGTTGCAAAACATTATGTTCACTATTCAGAAGAACTAAGGCCCTAGTTTGATAAACTTCTCCCATAAGTTAAAATTAGTTTATGCATTGCATAAGTTAAAATCGGCTTTTTGGATAAGCTAAACGAGAGAACTTCTATAAAATTTGAAATGCATGAGTTGATTTTAACTTATAGGAGAAACTCAATTTGTTTGACCTTATTTTCTTCTCTCGTAATCACTTTTTATGGAGAAGTCTATCCACACAGAGCCCAAAATGTAAACAAAAAAAAAGTACAATTTCCTATATCAATCCGAAACAAAAAAAATGCTAGCAAGTTTCCAAAAGCTTGACAAACAAACAAATTCTGGACAAAGACAATAAATTGATCGTGACAAAAGAAGTTGCTAACACATACTTTGAGAGCAAGCTGAATTTTTCTTTCTATTTTCTGAGAGAAGTAGAAACTGATAAAATAAAACACAACATCATTTCAAATTACTGCAAATCAAACAGGTTCTTATGTTATGTTATACTATGTACTTCCTTTATGAATCCTACCCTGCTACCCAGCACATGGATGATAAGATGATTAAGAGAAGTAAAAAAAATATGTAGATCAGTAGATATAATGACTCACCTATGTTCTCTTCTATGCGAAGAACAAAGTATCTACAGAATATAAGTATAATTAGTTAAGCATCCTGAATACAAAATAGTATGATAACAAACAACTTAGACTATCAACAGTCAAGGAAAGCCACCTGCTGCTGTCAATAACAGGTTCCACGGGATGCGGTTCTCCATTTCTTAAAAATGCCCGAGCATATAATTCACCTAGTTATATATATTTCATCATAGAATTAAAAAAAAATAAATAAAGAATAAACAGTACAATCTATTTGAAGCAGATTTAATGTGGTCTTACCTGTGCTCTTATCTTCAAGTTTTATGATGCATTCTTCTCCCTTGCTAGTGACTTTTAATATCCCTTCCCATGCCCATTTGTTGACATCCCATTCATCAGCCCTGAAATGAATCTCACTTATATAAATATTCGGCAATCACACACTCGACGGCAGCAAAAAGGAGTCACTAAACTCGCAAAAGCAGAAACCAATTCCTTCAAAAACAACACAGTTCCACAAAAGTAATGAAAGACACAAAATAATTATAAGCATAGCAAATGAACTAAAGCAGATCTAATACCCTTTCATAGACACAGGATAGCACAACTTCAATTATACCAAAGATACACTAAACAGATCACAGGCACAACAGATCAAGAGCTATATAATTTTGAAGTTGATCACAAACCTGTAAGAAGCTGCACTTTTTCTTGGAGGTATCTGCATAAATAGTAGAAACCCTTTATCAGTTTGACCCATCGGACAGCTAACAGCGAATTCAACTTTAAATAAATAAATTAAATAAAAAACATTCAGAGTAACAGTAATTTCTTCGGAACCTTAAATTATGATTATGCGAACTAACATGAAACTTGATCATTAGTACCCTCATTCAGTTGTAAATTTAATTCTCACATTCCTCTCAAAACCCATTGCACAAAACCAAATTTTGATAAAAACCCGTGAACAGAAAGCTGCTAGACTAACAATGTAGACGTAACACTCGGGCACTTGAAAGAGAACGAGCTCAATGGGTTCAGCGTCTTCGCTTTCGCCGCCACTTTTCTGAACGTGGGGTTCGTTCTCTTCCTTCTCCATGATTCGGAGGCAAAGAAAGATCGCAAAATTTGGTGGCGGGGAATTATAAAGAAGAAGAAAAGCGATATGGGTCTACAGGAGGCGTGGATTTAGGAAGAACTTTCCTGAAAGAAATCAAATTTCGGAGAATTAGGGTTTGGTTTGGGTTCGTTGAAGATAGAGAAAGTGAGGGATAGGAAAGTTTGTCTCTGCCTGGTTCGTTCTCAGGAAGGAGATGACGCTGCACCGAAACGGTTCTGCATCGAACAATGGCCACCGTCTGATTCGAAAAGCTATGGGATCGAACGGTTACATGGGTATGGACTGGGACAGTATTTGCTTTGTTTTCAAGTCAACACAAAATTAAATCCAATAAATATAACACTTATTAATCTCAACAATTAGATACAAAATTAGTCATTTTTAAAACAGGAATAAAAGTAGATCTTTTACATTTCAAGAACTCATACAAATTTTTGGTAAAAGCAAAAATTTCTATTTTTTAAATGAATCATTTTCTTTTGCTGAGTGCTGAGTGGGAATATGAGAGAAAAGGAGGAATATGCTCTAGAAAAATTGGAGTTTATACGCTACAAATTGAATTTGAGCATGGCTTATAACCGGTTTTTCAATTTGTGTATAAGTGCAATTTTAACTGTAACATTTGCTAAAGTTGTTAAAATTTTAGTATTCTTTTGCGAGTCTTACTATAACAAATCATTTTTATTTTATGTAATCTGATAAGTATTTTTAATAATGTAATAATTACTAAATAAATTTCATAAATTATCTCACATTTTTAATTTGAATTAAATTTTTATACATCGTTATTGATAAATATATTTTTAAAATAATTATTATAAAATCAATCAATTTAATATATATATATATATTAACTTGTGATTTAATGATAGATGTAAAAAAATTATACTAATTCTTTCCTCTTTTAAATTTTCCACACTATTAATGAGCTAATTCTTCTACTCTTTCTTCTTCTTCCTCCATATATTCTTTCTTCTTTTTCCAAATGTTGCCAGCGGCAGAGTTATATATAAAAAATCACATATAAATATATTCAATGTTTATATTTTGTTTCTCTAATTTTATATATTTGGATTCTTGTTCCTAACTCACTCCTTTGATTATAATATTTTTTTTTAAAATAGATACCATTAACTTCAGCTAATTCTCCATTTTCTGTATTATGTAATCAGGAAGGTAATATTATCGAGTCCCTAAGTCATTTTTGCCTGCTCAGCTTTTATTTATTTATTTGGATTGGAAGAATCCACGGTAGGTGAATCTTGAGAAAGTCCACAAGAGGCACTATGAGGAAAATGGGAGAGAAAAGGGACGATAAAAGAATTAAATATATTACAAAAATTGAATTTGTAGATTTTCCTTATATGGCTCAACTCAAATGAATTGTCTAAACTCTAAAGGGATATTTGACCAACTAGAACTTTCAAGAACTAGCCCCCTAAATCACTGCTTAGTTAACCTCCTTGTCTCATTGAATTCTCTTCAGAAACATTCATACTGCATGCTAACTTCCACAAAAGGGTCTGATAATATAATCACAAGAAATTATTAACTATAGACTAATGTCATTTATTTATCATAGTTTTACAACAAAAATACACAAGCAGAGAGATAGAAAAGGAGAAGTGAGTGATAAAATAAATAACTTGTTGGAAAGAGATGAAAAATACTGAAATTTGTAGAAATTATTATAGAAGTTTAATGAATGAATAACATTATCTTTAACAATGTACCTGTACCAACTGTGCACCAATACACACTGATATCTATGATTATCCTAATCTTCTCATTCTTCTGTGCCCGAGAAGAGTAGATAGTCCCAATGTATCTTCAAAATGAGATAAAGACATGAGACTTTAAGTACAAAACATTGCATAATGCATAACATAGATCAATTTATTTATTAACAACTTTCAAAACAGCATTTTACAAAGACTTTGCTATCTGTGACTATGAATGCTCCCAACACGTACAAACCCAGATTCTGATTCAAATGATTCATCTTCATCTTCATCTTCATTTTTCAGGAAGTACAAACTTTCCCTAACAAGTGAAAATGCTATTTGCTAATTAATGTCAGTCACTCCCTCATCATATTCAGATACATGCCAATATGCCAATATGCCATGCATATGGATATTTAAATTACATGTTTATAAAGAAAAGTTCTCATAGAAATCTCCTATAGATGAAGAACTGAATATAGAAATCCTCCTTCTCTTCCTGCTTTCTAACATGTCCTGTGAAACAGAAAATCTATCCAACACAGATCTTAGAGCTTGATGAACAGACCCTGCCAGAAACTGGCGGTATTCAGCATCTTCAACATTTTGTTCTTTGCAGCTAATTATCACAAACACGTTCTTCATCCTTCCTCCCAAGGTTGCAATCTCAGCCCTTATTATCATAAGATGAAGTGCATCAAGTGCTTGTCTTATATCAGTTAATAACCCGGGTTTGTATTCACAGCATAGTGATGCCCTGAATGAGTAAGGGCAACCATTCAATCCTCCCTCTTGTTCTTCAACTCTTATTTCATCACTGTCCTTTGGTATCATTAGGCCTTCACTAGCTTGTGCTGCATTCGTTTTCAGCTCTTTCAAATGTCTCATAACCTCACCCAGCAAGGTTGCTTTGTCCAACTGTGTTCAAAAAGTATACAAAGAATACTCAGATTTATAAGTTACGAATAAATAATTTAACATGTGAGTTTGTAGTGACATGAGCTTCATTATTGAAAGCATGAGCAAAACAAAGTTGGACAGTTGATGTTAAGTTCTTCTCATCCTTTTTTTCTAGAAAAGAAACTGAAATTGTGTGCTTGAGAATAAAGGAAACAATCAAAACAAGACTTCAAAACCTAGCAAAATGGCTTTACTCGCATATATGGATTCTAAAATAAGGTCATTTACTACCTGATCTGCAAGTTAATAATTTGAGCATCCAAGAAGTCTTATAATACCTTTTGAGATGCATTGGTTAAGAATTTATCGTTGAACTTAATTGCTTAAGTATCAGTTACAGTTAAAAGCTTCAATGCAGATGCATGCATAGTCAAAGCTTTTCTTTCATTGCAATCATCAACACAAGAGAGGTGAATTAAAGAAATTATGTAGCCTTTGAGCTACCATTTTTTATCATGACCCTTCAACCAAATGACTTAATAAGGTCAACAATAATCCCAAGTTAACCAAATTATTTATATATGTATTTCACAGGGAAGATAAAATATGTAAAGGAAAACATTCAATAATAAGCTGGCACCCAGATTTTCCTTTAAATATTCTTTCATGTGCAACAATAATTGAACGAACTCAAACAAGAGCCAATAAAAAACCTGTATTTTTTGTGAAGTTAATGAAGAAACTGCCACAGATGACACATAACCTGTTCTCAGCATGAGCAAAACCAACATTGACACTGGTTGCAAATTTTTAGAATTTTGATTTTAGCCATAACTCGACCTCAAAAGCAAGTTCAAGAGATGAGAGTTTTTTCCATTTATGCACACTATTTTTATTTTTGGTCATATCATTAGTCAATGTGTGATCTCTAATACACCTCTTCATGCAAAGAATTAGACATCTCAAGCATGAAGTTGCAGGATTAGACTCGTGAGTAATCTAATAACGGTCACTTTAATAGTACAAAAATAAACCAAAACATAAAAAAAAAATGATAATGGAGAAAGCATTATATTGAACTAACCTTCTTAGCACCTGGAATGACAGAGCGAAGTGTATCAAGATGTGCATTAATTCTTGCTCTCCTTCTCCTCTCTGCCTCACTGTGGTTCTTCAAGGCTTCAATGCTTCTCTCAGGAGAAACACCCTTACGTTCCAATTTGACAGGGGCCTCTACAAGCTCTCCCTTCTCCTTATCCAACAGTAGAGACGAAGATGAACCATACCCATTTCCAATTACACCATAACTTACTTGAAAACCATCACTAATACTATGTGGGGCAAAGGCTTCCATTTCCATAACAAATAGTGAATAGAAACAAGTAAGAAGAAGAGTAGTAGTTTAGTTTTGAACACAAGAAGACAACAACCACCTTGGGAAGTGAAGGTGAAGGTGAAGAAGGTGAAACTTTGGCTTTGGCTGCGCTTTGTTGTGTAATTTCCATTAGGGAAAGGATAGTTGTTGGTTGGTGTTTGAGACAAAACTCAATGATGAAGTGGCAAAGGTATGTTGTTTGTCATGTTGGGGTTGGAGTGTATTTGGAATGAAAGATGCAGTGAAAAGTGTTGTGTTGTGTCAGATGTGTGTAGTGTCAGTGTTGTATGGTGATGATGATGGTTGTGGTGGCTTTGCTGAGATCCATTCCAGAAGAGAGTACTGCTGCTGTTACTGATTACCTGTTCTGGTGGGGGACTAGTCCTACAACACCACACTTTTTAAGACCACAACTACTTGTCCCTTTTCTTTTAAAATATAGATGCCACATGTGTAAATTTCTGTACAAAATTCTGTATAAAAAAGAAAAAGAACTAAAAAAATGTAAAATAATGAAAGTGATAAAAGAAAAAAATAGTATTATAAAGGATAATATATAGTATTATAAAGGGTACTTTGAAAAAATATTGTATGAATAATATAATTCTAAAACAGGTTGTATTATAATTCAAATTCTTGTTTTCTAAAAAATAAAAATGAATTTATGTTCTTTTTTTAATATAAATTTTCTTATTCATATTCAAGCTTCATAATTATATTTTGAAAAAAATATATAAATATAACATTAATCTTTGATAGATAACAATTTTTTACTTTATTTGATAACTAAGCGCGTGAATCAATCAATGTGAAAATGATTTAATCTAATCAAAATCTCGAATTCGAGAGAAAATTTATAATTTATAATAATTATATTTATTCTTTGACACGGACAATTAAATACTATTTTCTAGAGAAATAAAAACCAAAAAAAAGTATTTTATTGTTTTTTTTTTATCATTATTGTCTTTCATCTGGCTTTATATACCTGTAGACTGTAGTATCTAGGAATCGTTTTTACTTTAATGTTTAACATTTTTTTACAAGCATTATCGTTTTACATTCTTCCTTTTTTACAGCTTTAACATTATTTTCTTTTATCCTATTATACATACCTTTATCTAAGAAAATCATGTTTTACTCAACCTTAATTTTCCTAAAGCCGCTCTCTTTTTTTTACCTCTTCTTTTCTTCTTTTAGAATATTGGATCATTGCATTTGAGATATCTCGTCATTTCTGATTCCTCAATTTACACTGGGAATATCACCTGCTATATATATCGAAGACTTGCGCGTGTCACATAAATAATGACTATCGACATCTCATACTACAAAACTTTACCCTCCACTGTAATTAGTAAATGATAAATATATCCAAAACAAATTCAAGTCCATAAGAGTGTAAAAAAAATCTTCAAATTCAAACTTCTTCTCAAGTGCTGAGTGTTGAAAATTCACTATTGGAAAGTTTGTCGTAGTTAATCTAACCCAATCAGCCTTTATGGAACTGAACAATATTTGTCCAGTGTCCACACACACTGTCATGTACCATCACGAGTGGTGATTCAGAAAAAAAATACATGAGAGAATAATAATGGCAAATGCATATTTTAGCAAATTTTGAAAAGAATCTTAGGTACATGACATTGAATCATGAGTTTGAGGCCGTTGAGGCATATAATATATTATTAATAAATATTTGATTAGATATAAATGATTAATATGTTGAAATTAAAATAAACTTAATCTTTGATAAATATAATTATTGATTAGATTTTATTTACATCTCAATCGAATTCTAAATTAGTCAAAAAAAATTATCCTAAATGAATCAAAAGATTAAAATAATACTGTTGAAATACAAATATAAGATAAAATTTTACATCAAATAAAAATAAATAAAATTAAAAAAGTTGAAATATATAAATGAAATTTTTTTAATTTATCAACAAATTAATATCAGAATCAAATTATCATTTCAAGTTTATAAATTTTATCTTCACTTCACCTCATACTTATGTTTTAAAATATATTATAATTGTTTGTCATTAACTCAATGGTTATTGGTTCATACCCAATATAGAATCTGCATTAGTAGTAATTGGGATTTCTTGTGATCTCTAAATTGATTTTATTAATTGCCGCAATTTACGTTTGCGTCTGCAACGCACAATAGGCTTGACTTTTCTTTGGGAATCATGTAGAGCGATTTCTGGGAGAATGTGTTGGGGGCTTTTGTTTCTTTTGTTTAAAGAGTAATTGCAAGCTTTAAGTTAGGCAAAAGCCAATTTTGGATGGCACCCTTTAGGTTAAAGAGCCAGCTAATCACTTTTTTAATAAGCTAATTAGCCCTTTGCCAATCACTTTCCTTTGACAATAGCATCGTGATCCATTATCCACGTCATCGATGGTGACACAAACACAGCTTTATTTGAACATGACCACTTAGATTCACACACTTTATCTTAATGGGATGGAGATTTTCCTTTCTCACACTTATTTTAATCCTTTATGTAGTGGTTCTCAACTTTCCACTTTGCAAACATGAATAATTTTTGAAGGTTGGTAACTTGGTTCATTGTCCACGTTTTGTATAAGGCTTGAATTTCCAAAAGACATCTCTCTATTTCGTTTAGTAGATTTAATTTTACCACCTCCTAATAATCACACCATGAATAATGATTTTAATTGTGTGGTTCTTGAAACATATCATTTTTCCCCCTTATTTTTCAATAATGATATTGACAAAATTTAAATTTATGATCTCATTAAATTATTTAAGCCCCCCCATATTGATATAGTGAAATTCGATTAATGATCTATAGATTAAATTATAAGCACTCCTTCCAATCACTGAAAAAGATGGTAGACACGTTACTGTATAAGGATAAAAAAAGAATGTCAAAGTGATTCATTTCTTTGTACACGCCACTTAATTTTATCCATTTTTTTACAAATATAAATAGTATGTGATTGATACGAATAAAAGTCACTGAAACATATACGAAATGTTTCAGGTTTCTACTCCAGCAAACTGATCAAGTAGTAATGTGCAGAAGATCCGATCTCAAATATAAGTTTGTGGAATGGCCAAAGAAAACTTGTTTGTAGTGGTGATCACTCATCTCTACTTTAATTAATGCCTAGTATAATTACACTGCACAACTTCAAAACGGTGCTACCAAATCAAGGAAAGGATTCATGTTATAGTTTTAAACTCCGATCCGCAATTGTGATTGTGATCAAAACGTAAAAAAAAAGTTAAATATCATTTTTAATCTATTATATTTTAGTATTGTTTCAGTTTAGTATTGTTGGGGTGTAAAATTTTGAGGCTAAAAGTAAAATTTTGTAAGTATTGGAATCGAATGAAATGATAGAACATGATATTGAAGTCATCCTCGCATGGTCATCGAAAAAGATATAAATTGATTTGGGGGTACCTTGTTTTGATCAAGTATACCAAGACAATTATTAAAGTTTTTTCAATAAAAAGTGTGAAGATACATGTGTCAACATCATAAATGGTTAATTTGAATAAGTTGTATATTTGTACCAATCTTGTAAATCAATCATTGACTCGAATTAAACTATAAATAAGTATAACAATAATCATTTTTCCTTGGATATGAAAATTATAATAAATCTCTACTTTAACACGTCACACAAGAAAAATGATCACTGGTTACAAGTACAATGTGTATATTCGAACCCATTCATTTATGCAATTTACAATTTCTTCAATTGCTTTACTTTGACAATTTACATTTGAAGCAATTCTATTTTTTTACATTTCTTCTCCAAACTTTATACACTTTCTAATTTTTATTTTTTCTCTAAACTTAAACTCACTTAGTTTATGTTCTTTGATTTCTTACAATTTTCATATTGTTTCACAGTTTAATTTCAATTTATGTCTCAAGCACTTTAAATTTCTGTCATTTTAATTGTTGATTGCATTTCAATTTAATTTTCTTTCAAAAGTCTTTTACATTACAAATTTGTTGTTTTCTTTATCTTATAACTTAATTCATTAATCAATTTGCACATTTCTATTCATTTAAAAATATCTTTATTATCAATAAACTATAAACTTATTAGAAAACTATTTTGATTATCTTCATGCAAATGTATTTTCGATCTATAACATATTTATCTAATAATTATTGAAAATCATCTCTATAACAAATTATAATCATCAAAATGAGCACTTTCGATAGTAATCCAATAATACATGATTTTGTTAAGAATTCATGTTCAATTGATCTCATATTTCCTTTAGTTGAAAGTCATATCGACCGTTAGTTTAAGAAAAAAAGAACTCATAATTATAATTATGTCTCACTAAATAAAATAAGTTGTTTATTGATTAAAATTAAGAGTGGAAGATCAATGTATTTATTTTCAATTATTAAAATCAATTTATACCATAATAAGGTACATTAAGTTTTAAAAGTTTTATTTTGGTCATTCATGTTTACGAAAGTTTCATTTTGATCATTTATATTTTTGAAAGTTTCACTTTAATCCTTTATTTTTTTGCATGTTTCATTTTGGTCATTCCTTCTAATTTCTGTTAGTGTGTCATTAACTTCAAATTTTAAAATATTAATTTTAAATAATTGCAACTAAAATCACCACTATCTTTTTAAAATGCATTCAATCATCTATTTTTTTAACCTATGCCATCTTCTTCCACAAACTTCATAGACCATAACTACCACAACATAAACAATGCAATCATCATCTACTCAGATCTACAACCTCTTTAGCACTACAATCATCATCAACAAACAAATCAGATATGCTACATCCATCCACCAAACAACAACATCACGTCACGCCATAGTTACACCGTGACCCATACCAACATAGATCAAAAACATTGGATCCCAACGATGATGAGAAGTTTCAAATCTAACGTCACATTGATGATATTGAGTCTTGTTTCGAGTTTTAGCCATACTATTTAAAATTAATTATTTAAAAATTAGCATAACACTAATGTTTACTAGCAGAAATCAAAAGAGAAGTCCAAAATGAAACTTTCAAAAATATAAGAGATCAAAATGAATTTTTTTAAAATATAAAGGACTAAAATAAACCTTTTAAAATTAAATATACCAAAATGAAACTTTTGAAAACATAAAAGACAAAAATAAAACTTTTAAAATTTAATGTACCAAAGTGAAAAAACACTAAAACATAATAGACCAAAGTGAGACTTAACCATTTTTTTACTCACCACAACCACATTGTTACTAGGTTAGTCACATTTTCCTGTACTTGCTTGCAATGTGAAGATTTTTTGGCTCACCACAACTATACTTTAAAAGCATAAATAATATCTATCTTTCACATATAATTCACAAACCAAACATTGAAATCAACTATTTTACTAATCATACAATAACCAAGTGTTGTCAGTTTGTCACCAAAAAAACTAAGGTTATGCAAGCTTGCATACAAACTAAGAATAATTTCACTTAAGCAAGAAATATCTAGTCAAATTTATTAAGAGCAAATTGTTTAAGTATAAATGTTTAAGACATTTTGTAGTAAGTTGTGCTTAGTCTCGATCATTTTAGTGCTATGTCTTTATAATGTTAATAACATCCTAAATGGGAGCCCTTTTGATGTAAACAATTACTTGTAGGGTGGCTTGATTTGATTCGATTCAAATTCAATACCTTAAGTTGTTGCATCATCTAGTTCATATGTTCTCACATTGTCCTTGTTTTGTTACGTGACATGTAACAAAACATTACGAAAAGCACAATATATGATGTTTCAAAGATCAAAATTACAAGCTCCACAAATACAACACTATAAAGATTTTCAGATTTATCATAATGATACAAGTGAAAAGAAACAAAGTAGGTTGCAAGATATTCCCTAAAAACTTTAATTGGAGAGCAAGTTCCAGCAACAACAACCACTTAAAGAATAAATATCTTTGGGATAGGAATCATATGCAAGAAGTCAAAATAAGATATTAATCGTAAATATCGACTCAAGTTTGTCTAAAAAGACACAAGGTCTAATAACTAATCTTAAGTCACAATATTATTCGTTAGATCTGTATTGAAATACATGTCACAATAATTTTAACTGTAAACCAAACATGCATTTGATAGTTCAACCTATAAAGTAAAAAAAAAGAAATAATGAACCTGAAGTTATTCCGTTCCGTTTGCCCACAATGTTGCTAACTTTCATAGAAATTTAGAAATATTGTGAACAAAAATATATATAAAAGAAAAAAGAAAAAATTGAGTTCCATTTTTTCCTTTGCATTTTATTGTGTCAGAAAATTTGGGTTTATTTTTTTCTCAATGATATTTGGTCCATAAGCAGCTAAAAGCCTAAAACTTAGATGTTGGTCATAGGCCAATGCCCAGTGCCCATTGCTGCGGCCACATGTAATAGTTTTGAAACGGAAATTGTACCCCTTCCCTTTTTCCTCTTCCCACTCCCCATTCATTTTTTGTTTCCTAAAAGACCAAAATACCTCTTAACTTCTGAACTTCCATTTAAAATTTTCCAAACACTTGTTTCTGTCAAGGTATTTTCGTTAAAAAAATGTAAAAAAAAGTTGGGGAGTAAAAAGATCAAACGAGTAAGCGCGAATATCAATTCCATTACTGTTGAGACACAGAATCCATGGATCAACTATCTATTGAGCTTGGTCTCTTCCATTCATTTTACCTTTGGACTTCATGTTCCACAAGTAGCCCAATAAGAAAAGCTTGGGGTAAGGATTAGGAGCTAATTAACTAGCTATGCATTTAGCAGCATAGAGGTAGGTGAGTAACGAAATATGATTTTGAGTGCCACTATTCGTCCTATTGAATATCAATCTTAAAAGGAGGATAGTGATCGATGAATCTCTAATAATTCCTTCGCAAATATCACTTCGTACACATGGCACAAAATAATAAGATACTATCATTTTTATAGAGATTTTATCTTTCTCTTCACCTAATTCTAATAATCAATGGACATGTTTGGCACAGTTGACATTTCACAATTTTAGCTACTTTGTAGAAAATAATTTTAGTCAAATTAACTTATAAGCTAGGCAAAGTAACTTATAAACTACTATTAGAATGGCTAACCAAATACACTTCTGGGAAATTGTACATGCAAATTTTGTTGTAGTATATATAGAGTCATTGCTCCACCATAAGGTTGTAGAAAAGTGAGCTCCACCATGGCAACACAGAGTCTTTATATGGAAGATTCTCCAACATGAGCTGCCTACAAAAGTTTATTAGCCCAAAGGCCAAAGAATCATTGCTCAGAATGCCATATTCCCCACGTACAATCAGAGATTGTTGTAATGTTCTTAGAATTTGGTGCTGATTCTCACCAAACCTTCCAGACTATTTTTTTCCATCTGGATATACCAAATTGGATTCACTACAATATAAATCATCATCCTAGGATTGAACACGCAACAACAACTTAATTAGTCATCTTTGTTTGCTTTTGTCCTGTGTGAGATATGGGGGCATAGAAATCTTTCTCAAAACTGGCTCATCTCTCTTTATAATTTGCTCAATAACCTTTTTTTAATATTTTGTGTTGCATCTTTACAACTGGCACAACTCCTTTTTTGTGCCATATGTACATCTTTCTATGGCAAAAATCATCCTAAACTGATAAAATGTTTTTAATAAATAATTTACAAAGATACTTTTGTTTTATAAAAAAAAGTAAAAAAAACATAGATTGATACTAGTTATTCCGCTTCTCTCCGTTTCATCCTCCTTTTGAGTTTTATGCCATGTGAAAGTGAGTATAGTGAGAAACAGTGCAACTTTTGCTCCGATGAAGTGGGGGAGTATAAGATCTATAGATAATATTAAAATAACTTTTCAATTACACGAATCTTGACCATTTAAAATATTTCATTTTACATTAAATAAAAGCAATTTTTTCCTAAAAATATATATGCCTTCTTATCACAACTGCACCCCATGCAGTTCAATTTTGAATTGCATACATAGTGTAAAATGCAAAAGTGTATACACCAAAATTTAGGGATGGTCATGGGTAAGTTTGTTTTAAATTTAGGAGAAAATAAAATCAAAATTAATTGATTTGGATTTTATATTTTTTTTTTAACTCAAACCAAACCAATTCAATAATAAATAAGTTGTTTCAGTTTGAGATTGAACATTTGATCAAACTTTTTTTAAAGAAAGTTTTTAAAAGAATTAAAAATAACATGATTTTATCCTAATTTGACAAATAATGATGTAATAACTTACATCATAATGTAAGCAACATATATGAATATTATTGACTTAGAACCAACTAAATAATATCATAAATTATAAAAAAATAACACATGATTAATTTATTAAATCATAAAATTTTATCTATATATAATAATTAAAAGGAAATAAATTAAATTATCTAATACAAACATTGATTCTAAAGATAGACTCAAGTAAAACACAATGAAAGGATTCAAAATAACATAATACTAGTTAAATTAATCATTAAAAAAATAGATATATAGTTGATTTGATTTGGATTTGAAAA
This sequence comes from Glycine tomentella, assembly GCA_007407185.1. NCBI lineage: Eukaryota > Viridiplantae > Streptophyta > Magnoliopsida > Fabales > Fabaceae > Glycine > Glycine tomentella. Next base: position 403,038 of record PYAF01004216.1, read on the forward strand.
GTGTGAATTTGATGAATCAATTAACATCAATTTTTAATTGGGTTAGTCTGGACCACACCTTATTAAAAAAATAAATTAAACCAAGTTAATTGATTTGATTCGAATTATTAAATTGATCTGGACCTATAAATGCTTTTACAAAAATTTATGCAGAAAATGATTCAAAATCCATGAAAAAGAAATGAATTCTTGGAAAAATTGCGTTCTGTACTTTGACAAAACCAAATCGATAAAACAACTTTTAAAGTAATTTTATTTATGCTTAATGCAAGCTTTATAATATCACCCAACCATATTAATCATATTATTACAAATATTTAATCTCTCAAATGTTTTTTCTTTAAGTAATGGTGTTCATTAGTATATTGATTATAGTACTGCAAAGCAACAATATAACAATGCTAATAAAGATAAATCGGAGAGAAAGACGTTAAAATAAGACAAAAGTTGAACACTTTCTTGTAATGGGCCTTGTAGTTGTAGGTTGCCGGGCTGTGAGTGTAGAACAGAAAGAAAAGACAGAAAATAATTGATAATTAATATTCAATAAATATAATATAAGCCCTAAAAGAAATACAATATAATTTCATATGTAATGACTAAACTTTTACTCAACTTTATCAAGAAAAAAAAAAATATTAGTTATCTGGCGTTACTCACTCACCTACCATTTGCACGCTTGCACTTGCACTTGCAGACACGAGGGTTTATAAATAATAATTTAATTTCCGTTTTTTAATTCAACTTTTTGTCAAATATATCCACCGGGGTAACGGGTTATCCACAACCCAAGTGGATAGTACTTACCGACACCGTAGCAGCGCACGTTAGCACAGTCCACTGAATTCCCACACTATAAAACCCTGAAACATAAAACCACACTGATTCCACTGAACCTTCTTTTGCACCGCAAACAGCTTCACTTTACACTCTACTCCCAAAATGGCGGCTGCTACGACGTCGTATTCTTCCGCAATCGCCGCCGCGTCCGAAGCCCTAGCCAAACCTGCTTCCACCAGAACATTCTCCGCCACCAACCTCGCCCTTCAATCGTCGTCTTCCAAGCTCGGCTTCAAATCCCTAAAGCTTCACCGATGCGCCGCCTCCGCCCTCGGCGCGCGCATGGTGTCGGCGCCGGCGGTCAAGGCCCCCTCGCTGCTCGATTTCGACACGAAGGTTTTCAAGAAGGAGAAGATTAACCTCGCCGGACACGACGAGGTTTTTAAACGCTTTCGCTATGCTCTCTATTCTCTATCGAAGCTTTCTCCCATTTCCAGATTCGTGAATGTTAAAAATTTTGTTTTTATTTGTTGTTTGTGTTAATTCGATGCAGTACATCGTAAAAGGAGGCAGGGATTTGTTTCACTTGTTGCCCGATGCTTTCAAGGGTATCAAGCAGATTGGTGTTATCGGTTGGGGATCTCAGGTGATTAATTATTCTATTTCATGTTGGATCATTTCTCTGAATGCTCAACATATTGTTATTTGCTATGTGTTTATTCTAAAATTAGTATTTTAGTAAAGAGTATTATGTATTTACTTTCCTAGCTTTGATATGGTTGTAAACATGGGACTTTGTTTACCAGGGACCTGCTCAGGCTCAGAATCTACGGGACTCTCTTGCTGAAGCAAAGTCTGATATCGTGGTCAAGGTGTGAATCTGGTTTTCATTTTTTTAGTTGGTTCAGTTTCTATTTTAGTATCCTAATGCTTGCTTTAACTGTTGATTAACGATTGTGGTTTAAATGTGTTGTTTGTCTTAAAAAACACAGATTGGACTCAGGAAAGGTTCTCGTTCCTTTGCTGAAGCTCGGGCAGCTGGGTTTTCTGAGGAGCATGGGACCCTAGGTGACATATGGGAAACTGTCTCGGGCAGTGATCTTGTGATGCTGTTAATTTCTGATTCCGCACAGGTTAATTAGTTCAACTACTCAATGCTGTAATAGTTATATTCTGATTCATCTCTTGTTGTTTTTATGTTTCTGAAACTGTCTGATACTCTGATAATTAATATACAATGTTGTCCCAAACTGTGTGAGATGACAATGAGGTCTTGTCATTATCATTATCATTATTAGTAGCAATTCTTTGTTAGAAAATTGTTGGGTTAATTTCAGCAATGTTAATAATCAGAAATCAGACTCGTGTTCTTATGGAACTGAATGTGTTTAGATGTTTTCATCAACTTAGTCACAACTGTGCTGGCAATGCAGCTGCCAACACCCAAATCCACCATGATTTCTACACCCAGTTAGCATTAGCTATTCTTCTACTTACCTGATCACCATCAACTTAAAGCTTGTCATCACCAGCTTCCATCACCATCACATAATTCTTTATTTGCCCCACTTATATTTTTAAAATAAAAAATTTATTTGATATTACAGTTTGATTTTGTTAGTGTCTTTAATTAACAAACATAACAAATGAATGAAAATAAACTTATATAAAGTTTTCTCTGAGAAATATTATTCTGATATACTTGTAACAAGTGCAAGCTAAGAAGTATCCCAAATCTCATAAGTTTTCTATGAAAGTAACACTAATCGTTTTCTGAAACCTTGTAAATATTTGTTGGTATTGTGCTGCCTTTTTAGCTTTTGCAATAACACTTTATTTATGTTATTTTGCATATTTGCTTCCAATCCAGAATGTTTTAATATTTTTATTCATCTGGCAGGCTGATAACTATGAGAAGATATTGTCTCACATGAAGCCAAACAGCATACTTGGGCTTTCCCATGGTTTTCTTCTTGGGCATTTACAGTCATTGGGACTTGACTTTCCAAAGAACATTAGTGTAATTGCTGTGTGCCCAAAGGGAATGGGTCCATCTGTAAGGAGGCTCTATGTCCAAGGCAAAGAGATAAATGGTGCTGGAATTAATGCAAGTTTTGCAGTCCACCAGGTAATCATTTGCTATGCATCAGTCTCTCTTCACTTTCTGTGGGTCTTCTGCTCCTGTGTTGATTGGTTAATTTATTTTATTTGAGTAACTATTTTTGCATGCAGGACGTAGATGGCAGGGCTACTGATGTTGCTTTGGGATGGTCCGTTGCCCTGGGTTCTCCATTCACTTTTGCCACTACATTAGAGCAGGAGTACAGGAGTGATATCTTTGGGGAGAGAGGTGAAAACTTTCTGCAATGTTTTGTTTGATTTCCTTAAAGACTTAGGTCATAACTACAGATTTGGTGGTTTATAGGCATTTTACTTGGTGCTGTTCATGGAGTTGTGGAATCCTTGTTTAGGAGATACACTGATAATGGAATGAACGAAGATCTGGCCTATAAGAATACTGTTGAGTCTATAACAGGGATTATATCTAAAACCATCTCAACTAAGGTTGTATTTTCATACTCGTCTAGCATTAAATTTATGTCTGTTGGACTCCCCCATCCCTTCCCCAGAACCCTGAATAGTGTGCTGGTACAGGGAATTTTGCGAGTTCTGACTAGCCTTTTGCACTTATTGGTTTGGGTAGGGCATGCTAGCTGTATACAATGCTTTATCTGAAGATGAGAAAAGGGAATTTGAGAAGGCTTATAGTGCTTCTTATTATCCTTGCATGGAAATTCTGTATGAGTGCTATGAGGATGTAGCCAGTGGTAGTGAGATTCGCAGTGTTGTTCTGGCTGGGCGTCGGTTTTATGTAAGGGCATATTCGTTTTCCTTTTAAAGTAATCAGCCTTTGCGCTACAGACCTTAAATTATACGTATATTTTACAGGAGAAAGAGGGTCTACCTGCTTTTCCCATGGGTAACATTGATCAAACCCGCATGTGGAAGGTTGGTGAGCGTGTTCGATCTACAAGACCAGCAGGTGATCAAGGCCCATTATATCCTTTCACTGCTGGTGTCTTTGTGGCATTGATGATGGCCCAGGTATTGGAAGTTTTTCTTGCTAGTATTTTGAGAATGGATGCACATAATTGCCTGCCTGGGTCATCTGTCTCTGTTTGCTTTTGAATTTGTGACTGACTAGTTAACTATCAGTGACAAAAGATTTTTTCTTCCTGCTGTAGATATGTAGAGCATAAATAACTTTGTAATTTTAACTGTGATTACTAAATTTGCAGATTGAGATCCTGAGGAAGAAAGGGCATTCCTACTCCGAAATCATTAATGAGAGTGTCATCGAGGCAGTTGACTCTTTGAATCCTTTCATGCATGCTCGTGGTGTTTCTTTCATGGTTGATAACTGTTCAACCACAGCTAGGTTGGGTTCGAGGAAATGGGCTCCACGATTTGACTACATCCTAACCCAGCAGGCCATGGTGGCTGTGGACAATGGAACTCCTGTTAACAGGGACTTAATCAGCAACTTCCTTTCAGACCCAGTGCACGGAGCCATTAAAGTTTGCGCTGAACTGAGACCCACAGTAGACATTTCTGTGCCACCAGATGCAGACTTTGTTCGTCCGGAATTGCGTTCTAGCAATTAGAACTTAAAAGCAATTATGGCTTTCAGATTTCTCAGAACTGCAGTTTTCTTGTTAGTTTGGGTTTTCTAGTTTTGTTTTCATGATCGGATGCTACTATGTAAGAGTTTGTACCTGCCTGTGTTCTGCCACTGAGGAACGTTACTTAATGTCCTATTTAAATGAGTCACGCTAGTACTTACCATTAGAGGGTGAGATGGATTAAGGATTTTACAGTCTTAATTCACGTTTCTTACAGTTCCTTGCAAGCCTTCCATCAGTTTCAGCCCCGGCAAATTACTTCAAAGCAACACGAACCATCTAAGTCGTCACGGTAACTCGTTCTGGTCAGACAGTCGAATTGAACATGCACTCAATTGATGGTTCAGTGCTGCTTGATGAATGAGTCCCAACCTCCAAGCCCTTTTTGGTATACTTACACAAACTCGTAAAAAGGTTAAGTGTTCCAGATATATCAGCATAAAGTAATTGGCAAGCAATACTTGAACATGTCGTAAAAAGGTTTTCATTACTTTTTTCATGATTATAAAAAAGCTCTTGAAATCATCCTTATCATTCAAACACTAAGATATGAACGGAGGGGCCAAAACTATATGTTGTAAATGGACGCTGTAGTGAAGAAAATGTTATTGCGTTTAGTATTCCTATAATTGTCTGTTTTTCTTTTTTTTAGATCTTGGATTTTTTTAGAGAAGTTTGAATCCATACATATAAGGAAGGGGAAATTCTTATTTGGAATCCTTGACCGTGTGTATTAACCTGCTTTTACTTGTTTGCATAATCTACTCACACCTTTTACAATAGTTACATTTTATCATAGCCTCAGTTCACTTATATTGTGATCATAATATTGTCAAACTCGTAACTTGGAAGAGGAATGGAAGGGAAATAAAAGATTGTGACTCGAGATCATAATACGACTCGTAATAGAATATATACATAAAGAATAAGGCAGATGATACATAGACTCCCCCTTTATACTAATACTCTAATACACTATCCTTCTTTTTCATTAGCGTTAAATGTGGGGTAGATTGGGGACAAAAGGTGAGGAGGGGAGTGCATTAGCATAAAAGACAAGTGTAAATAAAACAATATAGACAAGTTAAATAGTAAGCCCAATGAAAACAACACTGATCAGGCCCATATAGACAAACATGCCAATTCAACACATAGAGGGCATCACCTTACCAAACAACTTCAACACGCAGCACCTACAGGCAACAAAAATAGAGGATTCGTCGGCTACGGCGATGGTGACATCGCGACTAGCGTCTGCGTCGGCGACAACCACGAAGCCAAACAGAACCGTCAGATGCAACCAACGGCGATGATGAAAGCATCGGAAACGACAACGGAGATGACACCTTTGATGGAAGCTGCGCACAACCGTTGGGGAACAAAACGGCTAATGTTCTTTCATTCTGGAGAGTAAACTCACATTTCATGACCATTCTGCAACTTCTCCGATTAAGCTCGACAAAGGGTCAGAAACTTGTAACTCGTACGACTCAACGAGTATACTCGCGTTACTATGTATGCACTATTTACGATAAAGGTTCAAATATTTAAAGATCGTGTTGCACATGATTGAAAATTATAGGAAATTAAGCTTGATTGAAAATTACAGGAAACAAAATGATATGTAACTTTTGAGCCCTAGTGGTGGGTTAAGCTTGATTGAAAATTACAGGAGAGAGAGAAAGAAAAAACAGTAGGAAGTGGAATGATTTTTACGTTGTTTGGTAGGAATGGGGGAGAAGTGCTAGCAATATATATTATATATTATTTAACATAATTGTTATCATACACTTTTTTTTATTGATTTAAACTTATTGAAAATTATGAAAATAAAAATCATTAATAACATATGGGATCTATAAAATTTGGTGATTTTTATAAATTTCAACCATTAAAGAATGTGTAATAGGTCACAATATAAGTTTACAATAAATTATTTTAGGAAAATAGATAAGTGAATTAAATTTATAGTACATTAAAATTAATTTATGCATCTCAATTTTTTAGAAATTATATGAAAACTTTTATAAATGTTAAGGCGCATAAATTGATTTTAATATTTTTTTACATTTCAAGGATAATAATTTTAAAAAATTACTATAAGGAGTAATTTAAAAAAAAAAGTACTAAATATGAGTAAGTCATACTTTAAAGTGCAACTTTAAATAAATAAAAAAAGTCATATTTTAAAATTAAACTTTTATTTTTTGTTTTATTTTTATTTATTAGAAAAAAGTCATTTTTAAGAAATCGTGTATTGAAATATGATTTTATTTTTTTAAAAATAAAATAAGTCATATTTCATTACATGATTTTTTTTCTTTAAATTTAAAAACCATCTTTGAAAACACAACTTGTCTTTCAATTTTTTATAATACAAATATTCATGTGTACTCATGCAGCAGCCAGCAAGTGTATATGACTCTTGGGATGGTGCAGTGTAGCCAGACCTTGACACGGAACTGAAGCCTCAAGTACATCCACAAAAAATATTATTTATATGATAAATTTATTAATTTTATAATAATTATTTTAAAAATCATATAAATAATTATTTGTGATTAAATAGCATAACAATATAAAGTTGTATATAATCTCAGCGTAGAGTCATTAAAAAAAATTTACATTGCTGTAAAAAATATTTCTAGACAAACACGTTGAGGGTAACTCCAATACTAAGAACTTATATGGGTTTCTTATTGAATTTTGATGGATCCTCTCCTAAGATACAGTTTCTTATATAAAAAACTGAGTTGCACCTAGCACCGAATGCAGGTCTTGACTTTCAACTTTAGATTGAGCAAACAAATATATAACACTGTTGGCCTGCGTTCATTCCCCGTTGTCTATCCACTGAACCAAAAAGATTTCCCTAATTACTGAATCTAAATAATTTGTGGTTTTGACAATTTAACATTTTATATAAACTCGTGTGTCACACTCAAAGAACTACTTCAATGTATTGTTATAGATAGTACATATAGGAATTAATTTCTTTTCAAACTCATTTATATAGGTTTTCCAATTTCCAGGAAGAAAATGTTTGGTTCGATCTCGTCAACGCCATAGAGATCACAAATTAATTCTGAGATTTTCTTTTATGTGTTTATGAAAGTTTTCTTTTTATATATTGTATTATTTAAAGTCATTATTATATATATGGCTCATATCAAGATGTTGATTTATTCAAATTTCAACGTAGAAACTAAAAAAGTCTCATATATTGAATTAATAAATCCAGCTGTTATGCTTTGTCTGCGAAGAGAAATGGCAATAAAAATGAAAATTATTAATCAGCCAGCTAGTAATTAGTTTGGACTGCATAATTTATTTACTTTTTAAAGCTTTAATTAGTTCTAGAATTTGGCAATGGAAATGAAAACGACATGCATGCACGACCATCGCATTCCAAATTCAAAAGCTCGAGAATGGAATAGACAAACTTGTTCAAGTTGCAAGCATAAAATTAGTGATAAAGAACTAGTGAACTACCTTTTTGTCAAATATTCAATGTTTGAATCGGTAAATGCCATGACTAATTAATATAAAAGCTCGCTCTTGCCGGTGATGTTCCCTCGGTTAACCAAACATATTACTGCTACAAACTTAGATTCTTACATTGGACTTATATATTGTACAATTACTATACATTATAATTAAGACCTGCATTTAGGTTATATATAATTAAGGCCTACATTTAGGTTATTCTACTTTACGAAATTTAGGTGGCTCCTGTTTTTTTCTTAATCGTTTTTGTATTGCAGTTAGGTTTTTTTTATTTTTAAACTTGACCTAGCTATATACCTGTCTTTTTTCGATCGAAAATTCCTAAGATCAATTTTTTCGTTAAATTTAGCTAATTCATCAGAAACTTAAAGGATTCAAAACCTCACAATTCTATATATAAATATTAAATAACAATTCTGTTAATAACAGGCACAATATGCTAAATACATAGTGAATATAGTTAGTAATAATTAAAAAAATAATTATTCGATTTTAATTAGATATAAATACAGCTAATAAAATTATTTTTTTAAAAGTCACCTGTTTTTTAGTGAGTGATTACATTTACCTTTTACTAATCTATATAATGTCAATCCAAAGGGGTTTGACCTAATAAAAGCGTGCTAGCTTCGCAAGATTTGAGAGTGTACTAAAGATATTTTACAAGGAGGTCTCTGTCTCTATTCCTACAAAAAATCCTTTTGAGGAGAGAGTTTATTCATGTTGTTCTAACTCCCAAGATTGTGAAGTTTCCTCTACACAGTTTTAGCAATAAAAAAAAAAAATCTACAGAATATCTCACGATGACGACTATTTGCATATCGTGTCCTTCAAGGTCCCAGAAGTTAGAACAACCGTACCATTCATATTGATTATTGTTTGATTAATTAATTTTTAGGTAAAGTACATTTTTTTGTTCTTATAAATATAATTTTATTTAAATTTAAATTCTCATTTTTTTTAAAATTATAACGTTTTTTTAACATGGTATCTATCATCACTAAGTAATAACGTGACATTCATGTAGCTATGTCACATGCTACTAGCTTAGAATAATTGCTAACGTGATATATCCTTATATTCAGATGCATGTGTCGTTAAGTAAAGTTGGTACTGTTCCTTAATTTTTAGTACCTGAGCCTGCACCCTATTAAGGTTAATCTGGGGAAGGTACAAACCGGATGCCAATCATTGAAAAGGTCATATGCAAACTCTCTTAATAGAAATTAAACATGTTTCTCTTATAGGAAGAATTGTACTATATACTTTAGTTAATTCTTCGGTTTCTTCTATATATATTTTTCAAGGCTTCAAATAAGGTTGTGAAGATTCTTAATTATAAGCCTGCAACGCTCTTTCTTGAGGGGCCTATCGTAAGTCATGGAACAAATAAAATAGCTAGAGTCGGGGTTGTCATGTGCAGGCAAAAAATTGTTGAATTTTGGGAGTAGAAAAGTTGCAACGGTTTAATTTTAACCTATTGTGGAAATGGTTTTGGAGGAGACTCAAAGTTGAACTTTAGATGCGAAATGACCTAATAGGTGTGGTGATATAAAGTCGCTAAACATTCATCTATTTGGCAGAAAGAATTATGTAGTATTTTTGAGAGTGTAATGAGGTTCGTATTGGATGGTTTAAATCTAGTATGAATAACTAGATAGTGATGGAAAACTGATTCATTTTAATTAGAATGATATGTTGTGATTAGAAATTAGAAATGAGAAAATTAATAAAAAAAATCAATAGAATGTTTTGCATTTTAGAAAATAATTAGGATGCATAGGTTGCTGATCTTGGATTTTAGCAGAGATTCTTGGAAGTGGCACTTTGAGTTAGAGGAAGTGCTTTTTTTTTTGTTTGCTAAAAAATCTATGATTACTATTTACTGAATTTATGAACTCATAATCTAAATATTAAATACTTTTGAGAAAAAAGTAATTTTATCAAAGAATCAGGATTATTATTTGTTTTTGTTTTATTTTTATTTGTTGGATTAGCATTGAAATGCGCACATGTGAACAAATCGAAGAACTTTATAAAGGGAATAGTTGAATTTTTCTTTCTTTATGATTGTTTAAATGTCTAATATTTCATGAATAATCATTTTTTTAAAAAATTACTATTTTTACACATAAAATTGAAACTAATTTTTATATTCATTGATAATAATTTTAATTGTTATCGTAATAACAACAAATATAATTAATTTTACATAATTTTATATTAATTAACATTAATCATTATTGTAATAACAATATACAAAATTAATATTATACTAATTATATCTTAAATATATATAAATATATATGAAAAGTTCTAAGGAAGGAAGCTTGAAGTCTTACATATCCCCTTTAAATCCATCTTTAGACGCACATATAGGGTATCTTTAGATAAGTTTTTTTTAGAAGCATTTCTGAAAGAAAAAAGATAAGAAGAAAAAAATGAAATGAGATTCTCCAAAAGTAAAAGTAAATTATTCATTAGCTAATCTTTAGAAGCTCACCAATATAACTTTTCTAAAAGATAGATGACATCTACAAATAAACTAATAAAAAGTTCATTTTAATTTATAAAGAAATTCATTTTTATTTCTTTTTATTTTCTTCTTTTAAAAATGTTTTTAAAGAATCTTAAATTTAAATAGACTCATAATCTTTTTAACTTCAATTCAAACATTTACTTTATGTAAGTTGGGTTATAATTCTTGCTTTGCAAAGCTTTACTACGTACATCACCGTCGAATCAAATTGTTGGAAATTTAGGAAGTTTTGGAATTCTTTTCTTCCTTCAAAAGTAGTTGTCATTGTCTGATAAAGTGAATTTTGGATACAGTGCCCACTAAACAAATTTTGTTGAAGAGAAATGTTCTTTTCTCTCTTGATCAAACTAGTGTTTATACAATTGTGCTCAATAAACTTTTGGTTCATTTATTCCCTTATAGTTATAGGTTTTCATTTCAAAATTTGGTGACAACATATGCGTGGTGGGCATTCAGTTATGTATTCACGTGGACAGTTTCGTAGTAGGGATAAGTTTAGGTTTTTGTGATGTTTTAGACTAATTGTCCTATCTCACAAAATTCAAAATGATTCCAGTCTCAAACATCATTAGGGTTCAATATATTTTTTTAGAGCAGGTATATTTTTCATCAAAAATAATTATATTTGAAATCAATAAAATTATTATAAGCAACAAAACTTTCAATCCGAATATTTCATACATATTACACATTTAAGATATCTAATCAAATTGAATAATTCAAGGCCAATTTATCCATGTCTATGGGATTATAATTATCTTTGTTCAAAACTAAGGGGGAACAGTGAGTTGTATCCAATTGATTTTCTCTTATCTATATATGGTCATCTATTAAAAATGTGAAGGGTGTATGGTTATTTAACCCCACCCCCCCAAAATAACAAAACAAACTAACAAAGGCATGGCCATTTTGGCATAAAATGAACAATAGACAACCACGTATGGGGTTCAATCACATATATTTTGTGTTAAGATTTAAACAAAATTTGGAGATGAAAAAGGAGTTCTCTTTGCGAATGATGTTCTTTTCGACAAAGGAAAGAAAAAGAAACAGTAACAAAAGTGACAATCGGAGTGGCCAGGTATGGAGGCAAAAGACAGTGCACATATGCATTCTTACATCCTTGTGGTTCTGGTCAAAGACGTAACTCGCATTCCATTTCATCTCATTTTTTGTGTCACAATCACATTGTTGTCAAATATTTTTATCATAATTATTTTTGTTAGAAAATTTAAGTGATTATTTTTAATAGATTTTTAATTTCATTTTTCTATTTATAATTAAAAATTTTAAAATATCTAAATTTAATTTAATTTAAATAAAGTTATATATTCAATCCATTCTTATTGTTTTTTAATAAAACAATTTAGACAAATTGAATCTTAAATGGTTAGGTTAATACAAATATCAAGATATAATAAATTATCTATCAATAACATTTTTACATCACTAACTCAGCGATTAAACTAATTATATTGTATTGAAGTTTACTTTAATATTAAATATCTTAAGAGTCTAAACAGAATGTCAGAAAATGTAGGCGGAATATGCTTGGCACGAGACTCCAAACTGAAGTGAAAGAAGTGGATAATCGAAAAATGTTGTGTGGGACCCACATCCCTTTGGTTTGTTGGAGGGAATATGATGGGCCCAGCTGGCACTGCACATGTCCACCTGCCACACTGTCTCCGCTTCACCCACACCACCACACCCTTCCTTTTTATTCTGCCTTTCCTCTTTCCACTTTACTCCCTTCATTTTATCTCCTACGTACTCCTTCCTCAATTCTTATTCTCCTTATTTATTCATCACAATGCGTTTTAATTGTATTCACCGTTACTTTGTCGCTATGAAGTAAATGTTATTGGGCTGAGTAAACTTTTTTTTTAAGTAGTTTTAGAATAAGAAAAAATAAGGAAAAAAAATAAAATAACATTTATAAATTAATTAATAAAAAATTCATTTTAATTTATAAATAAATTTATTTTATTTTTTTCTTCTTTTAGAAGTGCTTTTAAAGAAACTAACATTCCAACATACCCATTATCTAATCATGAGTTATTATTTTAAAAATTCTAACTCTCAAATATTTGTTATCAATGTTAAATAAATAATGTGCGAATAGTAGTACATTATTAAATTGATACCATATTATATATTATTCTAGCTTAATAAATAATTTTGAATATGGATTTTAAATATATAGTTTTGTTAAATATTAAAAAAATATTATCTGATTTAAGCTATGTTTATTTTTTGCTCAAATTATGTCAATATAAATTTTAATGTATCTGACAATATGAGTAATACTTTAATTTCTTCTCAAGACGTTGATGGAAATAAACACATTAATACAATAAATATGTACTTAGTAGTCCTATAAAATTAAGGAGAATTGCCTTTGAGAAAAGAAAAAAAAACTTTTCGTTTGAA
>PYAF01004216.1:416079-482165 GCA_007407185.1 Glycine tomentella
AAAAAAACTTTTCGTTTGAAAAACCATAATTACTTGGAAAATATAAAAGTTTGTTATAATCAATACAAATGATAATTATCAAAATTAAAACATGTGAATTTAGGTAATTATTTTTATCTTTCTTTTTTTAATTTAGGGTTTTGTTTATGTATTTTTATGTAAATTATTAATTTCTAGTTGTTGTTTTTAACTTGTCATATTAAAGATTGTATATATTTATTGATGGATTATTTTGTAGACATTTGAAATAGATTGAATTGCATCACTAGAGTAAGGTTTAGTGAAAGATTTTCTTCACTTTGTAAAAACATTTCCTTTACTAAAGTTTTCAACTTTCTTTTCCATTGTTCTTTCATGTTTTTTTTTTTTTATTCATGGAGATGAGTAGCTAAACTTTCCATTGTTGGGATTAGATTGTATTTGAACCTTATGTTTTCATGTATTTCTTTTAAAATAGTGTTATATATTCATTTTGTTCTTCAATGTTAGATTTTTACTTCTACTCTTCATGCTTGTATGGATTGACCACTCATAGCTTATTTTGGATTAGATTGTTATTAAAAATACTTTCTTTATCTTTAACGGTAAAACGTCCATTGAACCTTGAAGCTAGGAATAAATGAGGGGTAATGATTATCTTTGGATCATTTAAAACAAACATCTTTGTTAAATGCGCAAGGGATTAACATTTAATGGAAGAACTTAGATCTTTCCACCTAAGAAATTAAAGATTAGAGTATCGTTTTTTTTAACTATGATTGATATTAACATTGAATTACAAGTTAAGTATTATGTTTTAGTGTAAAAATGAGTATGATTTGGGAAAATCTAACTCGACAGCTTTCGCCATTTGAATTTCACATCGTTTTATCGTGTGTTTATCGGAAAATCTAAAAAACATTGTAACTTGTAACTTTGTTTTGTTTTATCTTTATTGTTGAATTCTATATTCAAATCATTATTGTTTATTTGTTAGTTTAAATAATAAAAACTTGTGATATTTATTAAAGTATTATTCAAGTCCTCATCGATAAATCTTATTTATCGAATACTATAACACAACTTGATACACTTGTCAATGAATCAACAACAAATGAATTAAAATTAGTTAATTTTTAAATTAGTTGGCTCAATTTGTTTGATTTTCTAACCTGTAGTTTTCATTTTCGTTGCTAATAATCATTAATATAATTGCATTTAATTAATAACACTCTATATACTTTGTTTTATAATATTAACAATTCTATATCCTTGCCTCATGAGAAAAAAAGTATATTTAACTTTGCCTCTAACATTTGCGCTATAATTCATGTTAGGTCAATGTATCATTGGTAAACAAAAACAAACATAAAAGCCTTTAAGGGCCAAACCATGGTGCAAGTACTTTCGTTTCCCTATTCACATAACTTGTAAAATTATGATCATACGAATTTAAGTAAGTTGTTAAGTTAGGTGGTTAAGCATAGCAGGGTACAGTATATAACTTCAAACTCTGTCGTGTCTGAATCAAAGAAACTACAATATTGATTGAATTGTCAAAATTGTTGGTCTGAAGTGCACTAACATCTTCCTAAATCAACAAAAATGCGCCCCTCACATTGGGGAGCGAGTGATCCCCCTTACCACTTTAGAGCATAAATGATAACATGACTTTTATTTTATTTAGATTTAGATCTATGAACTTATTAATAACTGGTCAAAGCTCAACGACCATTCTGTCATGTATAAAAGACAATGGTTGGTAGCTGATGTTTATGAGACATGTCCTACTTACTGATTTTGTGGTATGATTTTTATTTTTCTAAAAGAATAATTCTAAATCTCCTTAGAATATTCTTTTGCTGATCTTTCTATTTCTCCTATATGGTAAGTATTAAACATATTTAGTTTTTATTTTAACAATTTCCTTATAAAATAATATTTTTTAAAGAAAAAACACGCCGTAGTGTATGACTGTATTCTATTACACTATGTGATTCTCAACAATCACTATTCCATTTACGATGTTAAAAGCGGAAGGTAATTTCCTTATTTTGTTTTTAATTATAATATAATATTATCAATTTGAAAATAAAAATAATATATTATAAAAGAAAAGGTTATTAAAAAATGATACTCAAATATTTTGTCTTAAAAAATATCTCTACAATAAAAACTATAAACGGAAGTAAAATATTTATATAAAGAAATGTCATTATCTATATATCTTTGCTATAAAATGGAAAGAAACATTTAACTAAAAACTATTACTATCGTTATAAACAAAATATTTTGCGAAAACGTAAAAAAAAATGACACTTTAATATTATTATCTCTAAAATTATATTTCAACAAATAAAAAAAATATATCATAATATCAAAATATCATTTAAAATAAAAGTTTCAAAAAGTTGGAGGAGGTGGGAGACAAGGTCCCCAACTCTTAACATAATTTATCTCAGGTGATAATAGCGAAGTTGATGACGATCATACTAATATTGTCGTAATTGTTTTCACCACCACCTCATGACAATATTAGAGATTGGATGGTGGAGGTGATAATGTATTTAATTTACATGAATATCCTTTAAGTATATGCATTTGTATGAGTTCAACTTATATTTTAAATTTTATTTTAATACCAATTTATTACATGTTTCAAAAATGTGTTACAAAGTTTATGTATACTATTTTTTTTATTTGTCAGATAGATAATAAAAGATTTTACCCTTAGCTATCCATAAGAAGATCGAAGGATAGTTAGGAAAAGAGAAGAATCTTTCTAAATGTACAACTGTTATGATTAATGCACCAAGAATTAACAAGAAAATGAGTATCACTATTTGCTTCCCTACTAACAAAAGATAAGGCTATATCCCAATCCCGATTAATTAATATACTATATTATCATGCCCACAAAAGTAACATGAGATTATGTTTATGATGAATATATGATTCGAATTTTTAGTTATGTTTTATTTTTATAACTTAACAAACATATATGTAAGCGGCACACAAGGGTCACATCATTCTTCCTTCCTTGCTGACGGCGAAGCGAGGTATGTGCAAAGATACTCCAAAATAGATTTTATTTATCATATAGAAATAAATTTACCATCATCATTTATTTCTTGTTAAGAGAATATTTTTATGTTTTTTTTTTCTCAATCATCATTTATTTCTTGTTAAGAGAATATTTTTATGTTTTTTGTTTCTCAATATTTTTCTCTGTATAACAACCAGCAATAAGTAAAAAAAATCTAATTTAATTCTCAGTTAAATGCATCATTTCAACTCTTGATTTTATAAAACCTTTACTTTAGTTCTTTAATTTATAAAAAAATATTTATTTCAATAATTTCAGTTTACTTTTTATTGTCATTTTATAAAAGAAAAAACTATTTATAAAGTCATAACAAAACTTTTACAAATCGCATTGTAAAAAAAAAATAAAAATACGCCCACAATTTTGGAGAGGTAAACGCAGGTTTACTGAACTTGTAAAGTAAAGTAAAGTAATGTCACACATTACATCAGCATCATCATGTCTAAGAAAAAGGAAAGAGAGAGAGAATCTAGCCTAGAGGAGAGAAAAATAATAGTAATAATCACAAAGAAGGAAACTATGATCACAAAAAGAGAAAAACCCCAACCCCTCTCTTTTTACCATTTACAGTATCACAATTCACTTCCTCACTTAACAATACAATACAAAACACCCATCACTCCCTCAAACAAAACCTCTCTTCTATCTTCCAATCAGATTCGATTCTTCTTACGTAATAGCCAGCATTCCCTTCATCGTTTTCCAATCTCCTATATAACCATACACAAAAAAACAACATTAAAAAACACAAACACATAACAATCAACAATGTCCAATACTCTGCAGCAACATCAACAGAGTCCCGAATCCAAGCGTCTCGATCCGGGTTCCAACGCTCGTCGGCCCGGACACCGGAGATCGGTCTCCGCTGGAGCTCCGTTAATCTACTCCGGCGGAGCCACCTTACTCCCGAGCGGGAACATTTGTCCGTCCGGGAAGATCCTCAAACCGGGTTTGCCCTCGCGCGTGCCGAACCGGACCGACGTGTTAGGCTCCGGCACCGTGAACTACGGCCGGGGCAGCATAGTGCGCGGCGGCTCGGGCAATATTCCGGTGCCCGCGGGCGCACCGCCGCCAACAGTGAAGCGTGCGCTCAGCGGCTCCGATCCCGAGGAGTTGAAGAGGGCTGGGAATGATTTGTATAGAGGCGGGAACTTTGCGGAGGCGCTGGCATTGTACGATCGCGCGGTCGCTATCTCGCCGGGAAACGCCGCGTACCGGAGCAACCGCGCGGCGGCGCTCACGGCGCTCGGGAGGCTCGCCGAGGCCGCGAGGGAGTGCCTCGAGGCGGTGAAGCTGGACCTTGCTTTTGCCAGAGCGCACAAGAGACTTGCTTCTCTTTATCTAAGGTAATGTATTAACGGAAAAATTTGGATTTGAATTTGCATTTGCATTTGAATCTGAATTTGAGTTTAGTTTTGTTGAGAATGGAATTGGAACCTATAAACTTGAGTTTAGAGCTAGTCAAACTTGATTATGGCTTTGGCCAACGTCTTTGGCACTTTCCTGTTAACGTGATTTAGGGGAGCAAACTTGAGTCTGTGTTGAATGTTGATGCTACTTTCAGTTGCTTTTGGATCCAAAGAAACGTGACTCGTTATATGTCACTTTTGTGCAGGTTTGGGCAGGTTGAGAATTCGCGGCAGCACCTGTGTCTCTCTGGGGTTCAAGAGGATCAGTCTGAGGAGCAGAAGCTGGTGTTGTTGGAGAAGCATTTGAATCGGTGCTCTGATGCGCGGAAATTTGGTGATTGGAAGAGGGTGCTTAGGGAATCTGAGGCTGCCATTGCTGTTGGAGCAGATTTTTCGCCTCAGGTAGTTTTGAATTGAAATTTCTGATGTTACCATTGGCTACATTGTTTTTGTTAGAGATGTAATATGAAATTATTTGCGTGTCTTTGGTTAATAGCATAAAGTTTTAGGATAGCTAGGGTGTGATTGGTTTCTGTTTTCAAAATGCAACTAAACAAGGTTGCTCTGTTGGCTGGTGCAGACTGTAGTGCAAGGGACAGAAAATGGTGGAATTGAACAGGTTTTAATAATGTCTTTGTTTTTGGTTTTTGGTTTTTAGAATACTTTTTTTGGAAACAATTTTTATAACTTAATAGATTTTGGATGGTAATTGATTGGTAAGTAGTGAAAATTATTTTGGGTAGCTGTTTTCAAAATCAAAAAGTGAGAAGAGAATCAATGAGGTCCTTAGTTCGTGGTATGGTGGTAGACTAGAGTCTCTACAATCAAGTATAAAATCATCCTCGCGGCTTTACTTGATATTTTAAGCTTTTAGGATAGTTGGTTTTTGACAATTTGTATTGGGCTAACTTGTTGGATTGCTACTTACAGATTGTTGCTTGCAAGGTGGAAGCCTATTTAAAACTGCATCAACTTGAAGATGCTGAATCAAGTCTCTCGAATGTTCCAAAGTTGGAAGGTTGTCCTCCAGCGTGCTCTCAGACCAAGTTCTTTGGGATGGTTGGTGAAGCCTATGTTCCTTTTGTGTGTGCACAGGTTGAGATGGCCTTGGGGAGGTAAACACTAAAAATCTTAGGCTCGAAATGCTAAGTAAAACTTTTGAGTGAGGAACAAGTAATGGATTGTTGCAGGTTTGAGAATGCTGTTGCGGCTGCAGAAAAGGCTAGCATGTTAGATTACAGTAATGTTGAAGTTGGTAGGATTGTAAATGTTGTGAAAATGGTTGCAAGAGCTCGTTCAAGGGGCAATGAACTTTTCAGCTCTGGCAAGTTTTCTGAAGCTTGTTCTGCTTATGGGGAGGGCCTTAAGTATGACAACAACAACTATGTTCTATACTGCAATAGGGCAATTTGTTGGTCTAAACTTGGACTATGGGAACAATCGGTTCAAGACTGCAGCCAAGCTCTTAACATTCAACCAAATTACACCAAGGCCCTTTTCCGCAGGGCTGCGTCAAACACAAAGGTGAATCTACTTTCACTGTGCATGTTTTGTGTGTGTGTGTGTGTGTTCATTGTTATTTTGTTCTCTGGAGTTGATTCATTGTCGTTTTTTAAGATGCATGATCTTGTTGCAGCTTGAAAGATGGGTAGAAGTTGTTAAAGATTACCAGGCATTAAAACGTGAACTGCCTAACGACAATGAAGTTGCTGAGTCTCTTCGACAGGCTCAACTAGCATTAGAAAAATCTCGACAAATGGTATGTGGTACTAAGTTTGGAGTTGAAGTTGAACAAATCTGTGCATTAGATAAATTTAAAGCTGCATTAGCCTCTGCAGGTAATTATCTAAACATGTTGCCTCAGCGTTTTTCTTGCTTCATTCATACTTTTTTAAATGGAAATTTTAAATTTCAGGTGTATCGGTAGTATATTTCAAAGAGGCATCAAACGAACTATGTGAGGAATTGTCTCCATTCATAAATACATTGTGTGTTAGATATCCCTCAGTTAAATTTATCAAGGTACACAAATAAGTGACTTGTTTGTTTGTACTTCCTAACATAATTGTCATATCCGTCTAATTTTCTTCAAAATTTAATTGAAGGTGGACGTGGAGGAGTGTCTAGCAATAGCAAAAGCTGAAAGCATAAGAAGTGTTCCAACCTTTAAAATTTATAAAAATGGAGAGAAGGTGAAGGACATGATCCGGCCAACCCATCAATTATTAGAGGACTCAGTAAGAAAAAGTAGTAGTCTCTAGATACAAGAACTCATCATTTGCATTCACATGCATGCAACTAAAAACCACAGCAATATTGAAGAATGTACTTCAAGGATGCACCAAGCCCTGTTTTGTTCAAATTAGGAATTTTAACTTTCCCTGTGATACACACACATGGATACCATTTTTTCGCCGTGCTTTTGGCAGCAAAACCTGAGAGAGAGATTTTAGATAGCATTTTGGAATCATGTGTATATCTTTTGCCCGGCATCTAATGTTCTTATTTTCTCTATATAATCAAGCTCAAAAGTGTTGTACTTCTAACCTCCAGATCCTTCATTTTGTTGCACCAGGCTTGGTAGAAATGCTACAGTAAACATATTATTGTATTACATTTAGATCACCTCAAACAGAAAAAGAAAAGGAAAAAAGTTTGTCCATGTCGATTTTGGCAGGTCTTTACTCGTTATCTCTCTCTCTCTCTCTCTCATCCTTCATTAAAAGAAAATATAAAATTGTCTCTAAGGATGTTAATTACATCGGATTGATTTTTTCATTTAATTAAATTGAATAGATTAATTGATTTATTTTACTTCAAGCATGAAGCAAGCTAATTAATTATAATTTAGTTCTCAAATGTTTTTTTTCTCAAATCAAACAAATCCTGGTAACCTTTTTTTAAACTTGTAAAGGTGCAACTTTTGGATTTTAATAGTAGTATTTCTTTGTTTTTTTATATTCTTAATTGATATTGACTTATCTAGTACTATTAAATGTCTAACTATTCAGCAATGTGATGTTCTAGATAAAGAGATTAAGGAGATATACAAAATTATAATTGTAAAAATTTAAATGTTAATTGAAAATAATATTATTGCTTGGAATTGATATAATTATGTAAAATTATTGAAGAATAAAACCTGAATTAAATATTAAATTATTTTTATATAATAAATAATGAGAGATACACGATGACCTGAAGTAAATCAATTCAATCTAAATTAAATTTGTTTGATATAGATTACGTAGAAAATTAATAAAAAAAATCTCAATTAAATTTGATCTATTTGAATTTTACTTTATCCTAAATTTGTACAAAACTAACCATTGAACACCCTTATATGCCACAATGTTAACATTGCAAAACGCTTACACGTGCACTTTCAACAAAATTTGATGAATTTTGAATGATGGTTCATGCAGGCTGTATCTGAGCATTTATTTACATTAACAATTGAAGGACAAAAAGTGTATGTATACTAGAAATACTTGTGAATTTTCAGTTAGAGACGCGGCTATATTCAAAGTGTGTTTGGTTACCGATTAAATAAACGTACGTATACTGCATTAATTCCATCTCCAAAATAATAGTTATTCTTTGTAACTTGTATACGCACGTATGGGTAATAAACGCAAAATCAAACACGTGCTAATATAAAATTAAATTTTAAGTTAAATATTTAAATAAAAATTTGAGAATAGTGGATTCAAATATATAAAATTAAAGAGTATAAAATATGAAAATAGTGGGTTCAAATATATAAAATTAAGGGGACAAAATATAAAAATATTAGATAATTATATGTAATTTTTTAAAATGAAGGGGTGCATATGCACACCCTCACCTTGTAATAGATCCACGGTATATGTGTTTCAAATTGTACTGTCTTCTTTTTTTAAAAAAACTTGTACAAGAGAAAAATAAAAATACTACTATGGCCTTGATCTAACACTAAGTGAGCATTTGGTCTTTAATTAAAAAAAATAGTTATTTTTGTTTTGCCAGTTTCTTTTTTCTAAATACTTAATTAAAAAAAAGTGCACCAGGGGAAACGGCTGATATAAGCTATATTCCAATTCAATTTACTTGTGGACATGGTAGTACCTAAGGCCCAAGTTACCATGTCACTCTCACTGGGGGCTATTGCTTCCTGAACTTCCCAATTGCTTCCTGCACTCCCTTTTTTCCTCTAGAATAATCAATCCAAAAGGTCAAAATCACATTCCGAAAAGAGTGCAAGAAGCAACTTGAGAAGTGCAGGAAGCAACAAGCCTCATTGGGGTAGCATCTTTAGGCCTGCTCATGTGTATTAATGCAAATTAATAAATCATCTGGACAATTTGACTCTTATTTAAACTCTCACTGAAGTGATTAGCGAATGACGATGATCATATCTCTCAGTTTACCCTGTCAACTCGATCAATTTGCCAAAATAAAAATCTAGGTTAATTCCAATAATCATGTTAAATCGAATCAGAGATCTAGCAAGATGTGTAAATTATTATAAACTTCTAATTCATGTTTTTTATTTCTATGGATAAAAAAACAAATAAAGTTAAATCGAGTGAAAGAAAAACATGACCTGATCATTATGAAGTTGAATATTGAATTTATATTCTCAAATTTAATAAATCCAACTTGATCTAACTACCTTCGTTTATTTTCTTTTCTAAATATATTTTTCCTATTCTTGTTATTTTATTTTACAAATGTGATCAGAGATGAAAAAGAGATATAGAAACAAATAGATAGAAATGAGATGAAAGAAAAAGTGGTTGTATAGCAATAATAAGTTAACTCTAAAGTTTATCACTTCCATATCAATTATTTGCCATATATAAAGCTCGAAAAGATAAGTAAACAAAAAACACCTGATATCATAGCCTTGACATATAGTAGCTCAATTAAATCCCATTACATAGTAGAGAATCAAAGCTATTATTTCTTATTTCACCCCATGCAAATCATCTATATATAATAGTATCATCATGATGATGAACATTTGTTAACTATGTCACTGGCCAGCAGCAAATGCCTCAACAGGGAAAGTCTTGGTGATACCAGCAAGACTCTTGAAGTGAATCTTCTGAGTTGGAGCGTCATCCACAGTGATCTCAGACACAGGAGGCCACAGCATGAGCTCTTTGGCCTTCACACCCTTCAGCTTCTTTATCTTCTTCTTAGAAACATACCCTTTTATCTCAGTGTCATAACTCACCAACTTGCTTATCATCTTGAACTCATGCTCCACCTTCTTCTTCTGCACTATCCACATGTACCCTGTGCCCTTCACGTACCCTACTTCGATGACATCAGCGAGAGGGAGAAGCCCCTCCGGGAGCTCGAACTCTTGCAGCAGCGAAGCCGCGAGTTTTAGGCCTTCCTCGTGCCCCTTCTTCACAACTCCTCCTTCCTTTTCTTCCATGTTGTTGTGTTGAAGAAATGTAGAGAATGTGTTTTTTGTTGGTTTTGGAATTAGTCTTTGGTTGGTTGGAGAGGCTTTTGGTTTGTGTTTGTATATATAGATTGTGCTTACATAAGACAACGTTTGTGCTTTGTAGAGATCGAAGTGAATTTCTTTGTATGCACCGTCCGTTTTGCTTTCACCGGCTTGTCAACATGCACTTGTTTTGTGTTATGTTGTAGACTTGTAGTGAAAATTAACGTAAATTTTCTAGGATATGGGTGTGATTTTTCTAGAAATAGTGACCGAGGGAGAGACATGTGCAAGATAACATAAAAACCAATCTGCACAACCAAGGAATACTTGGGGGGGTATCAAAAAGTATGTATGTTTTGTTTGTGTATGTTATTGAAAATCAGATAATCGAATAGTAAGAAACATCAGTGATTTAGTCTTAAGGAGTGAGTTGTCCATAAACCATTTTTAATTGATTGAATTTGAGCAATTAAAAGACCAGATAAAAAATAAAAGGGATTTTTTTTTCTTCTTAAACTGAACACCCAAGAAAAAATAAATTGAGCATTTGTTTTATTTACCATAATAATATAGTTCCTTAAGCCCTGTAGGGTGTGTAAATGGTTTCATATCATAAATTCACAATACCATTGTGCCCGAGCATTCGAAATTTCAAACTAAAATAACCAACAAAAAATGAATATAATTTTACCTGGGTACATTAAGAAATTTCATTTCATTGACTTTTCCCAAAAGAAAAGGTAATGCTTAAATTGATCTGCAATGCTGTCAGATTTGAATAGGTTATCAACTTTGTCAGGACATTAGATTATTAGTTGAACTAGTAAATCACTAATTAAGCTGCATGGACTGATATATATTACATATTTCAAAATAAATCATAATCTACACATTTCATAGACTAAAAAATTATAAGTTTTTCATTTATAAAATCATAAGGTTCATTCAAAAACTTGTCAAGTTATCAGTTCACTTGGATTGATTCGACCTGTTAACCGAGCTGAATTTGATAAACTACATATGGATGATAGAGAACATCACTTGATAGCTATATATATATATATATATATATATATATATATATATATATATATATTTTTTTTTTTTTTTTTTGAAAAAAACATTATTTATCAATTATCACAAGCATTTCCTAATGAATCATTTCATACATATCTTTACAGAATTAATTTCATTGTTATTATTATTCTTGTGAAAGCTGCAACCAGTTGCATAATTATTATTCCCATCTCCAAATAAAAGGTCACTTGACTGTCCCCTCCATGCGAGGCTTTTCTATAAACAACAAGTGAATGCGGGCAAATCCAGTGAAGCTCTCGCAATAGACTTGTATTCATCAAGTTTCTCCAATTCAGTTGACGTGAGTTCCTGTCCATCACGTAATTTTTGACATAAATTATAGGCGCACAATAAGATATTAGAAAGAGAAGGCTTTTGATGCAAACAATATAATTTTCAAATAACCATAAACCTTTCCTAATTATAAGATATGAATAAGGTTGTTTGTTTTATGCATCTATGGTCCTCATCATGAGCCATTGGTTGCCAAAATATAGCCACCTAGCAAGATTATTCCATCAAAAGGACATCATTTAGATTACCTTGTTATCCCACGCTCTTATGTAGCCAGCAAGATGGATTTGCATCATCTGCTTATGTTTAAGTTCACTGTTTGCATCAATAAGATAAACATGCTGCAAAATGAGCCACAAGTAATCTCCATTAATGATGATCATTAACATGGTCAAAAGGATATAATGCATCATCATAAAATTAAAGAAAGGATCAAACCAAGACACTGAATTATTAGGCCCATAAATACATCTCATTTCAGAAAAGCAATGTATTGTCCAAACTCCAAACTATGAGCTTCGATTATACGATAATCCATGATAAATGTGTAACGTGCTTCCGTTTTAAAACTCTTTAAGAACTTTTTAGACACAAAATAGCACAAGAATGCTAAAAGGTGTATCAGAAGTTCCTGAGATGTACCGAAAAATAATTGTTGAGTTTTATAATTGACCAGTGACCACTCACTATTTTTTTGTAGCCAACACAGGAGAAGTCAATATTAATGCTGACCAATATCTTGAAGTTCCCATCTGTATCGACCTTGGCCCAACCGAAGTAAAGCCCAACAGCTTGATCAGGAAGAGCAAGTGTTGCATTCTCTGGATCAAGTAATTAAAATTTCTCAGATTGATAATACCATGTTAAACTAAGAAGCTAAATTTGATGAGAATGGGTATGTTAGCTGCTTCGAATATACAAATGTTAGTACATTCCTAGTAGTCTGAAGAGTATGTTCTTCAAAGATAACTAATTAATACAATGTGATAACAGCATCTAATTGGATTTGGGAACATGGAAGCTCAAGCTCAAGACAGTTGTGTAATTTGTTGTTCATGTTGCCAATTACAACTATGTTTAGATTACTGTTAGTTGGAGGGTGTTCAACATACTTTTGGAGGAAGAACTCCTTTGTCTCTTTTATTTTGAACGTACTTTTGAAAGATTTGTGCCAGTAATCCAAACATGCACTTTGTTTATGAAATGAAAGTGATGGAATTTCGCAAACCTGTGGCTTCCTGTAGACATCCAGTGGCATACAAACCACTCAGATGTAATGGGTCAATAGGTAACGTGTTATCTATCCCTGCCAACATTAGTTTGAATATTTCTTTAATCAGAGGGCAAAGTATTTAGAGAAACCAATCAAGATACTGAGGAACTAACAAGTTCATTACAGTCATCAAAAGGTGGAAGACCCCATAGCTCAGGTTGAAACTCTAATAGTGAATGAAGAACAACATTTGCTAGCCCGTTACAATCAGCTTCCCTTCTAGATGGGACAGCCACTATCTTCATTTTTGCAGCATTGGCTGCCTTTACACCAACCCTGTTAAAGTACATTGTAGAACATAAATTATATCTAGCAAATATGAATATTACATGACAGAAATTCACATGACTGCACAAAATGTGCATTGCAAACTTGGCAGCAGATGCTGTGAAAGTGATATGCTCAATATCCAGAGATGAATACCTAGTAGCAGTGTTATTAAAACCGGCCTGGTCATTGACCTGGTTGAGGTAGTAGATCAGTAGTCCAACCGGTGGGTCAGTAGTTGGCTCAATTTGACCCGGTATATATTAAAAATTTAAAATTATATATATCTATTATATATAAGTATATAATTAACATTATTTGAGTAAGAAAAACTCATTTATACTCCAAAATCCAAAATAACAATTGATAATAATCTAAAATTTTAAATAAAAATAAAAAAAATCCAAAAAAAAAAAAAGCAAACTCGGCCGGGTTGGGCCGGTTTTAACCGGGTCAATTGCATAAACGGTTCAATAGCAAAATCGGACCGGTTAGCCTACCGGGTCCCGGTCCGACCAGCCGAGCCGGACCGGTTTTCATAATTGTGCCTAGTAGGGGATAGGTTATGTGTTATGAGAATTTTTTTAAAAAACGCAGTTCAGAATTAATAGGCAACAAACGTCTCCTCTAAAGACCATGGATGTGATCTTAATAAACTAACAAGATAAGTCTTAATAAGAGGGATTGAAAAAAAATAATCAAAGTTCAACTTATAATGTTCATTTCAGCCAAGAGAGGTTTATCTAATTGCATAGTGTACAAACACTCTTCAGCATTTCACACCTTTTGCACTCAACAGCCATCCACATATATCTGTCTATGCTTCTAGATTTGCATATGGACAAATGATTGGTTGATGGTATACTTTGATTATAGGCTTCATCACTGGTGGCACAGTGGCCTTTTCATCTATGATCACTCTCTGGTTTGAATTATCTTGCCAACTTTAGATGGGAAACAACAATCTGACCCCAAAATTAGTAGACCATCCTTGGTCAATATTAGAATTTACTGTTAGTTTGTCATGCAGTCAAAAGCTAAATAAAAATCACAATAGCAAATGAATCATGTACAGTCTGCAGAAACTCTGGGAGACTTACAAGGAATCCTCAATCACCAGGCAATTAACTGCATCTACACCCATTTTCTTGGCAGCTTCTTCAAATCTGCAACAATTAGACTTTGTTACTACTGTGATAAAATTGGAAGAGTATATTTGACTGAGAAAATGAACTTTCCTACTAAACAAAAGATGGAAAAACTGAGAAAACATTGGGAGATCAGGATTCTGGAGGAAAGATTATATAATGTAATTACATGGCATTGAGATAATTGTAGTTGATTATTTACTGAGCTGTGAGAACATCTGCTAAAACTTGGGATGGTGGATACTTATTTGCTACTGGAAAAATGTTACAGTTGTTCATTGGCAATAGATCCACTTCTATTCAAGGTTTTATGTGTTTTCTATATGAGAGGTCAAAGTGCACAAATAGAATCTTACAAATATGGAGAAGGCTTCCCAGATTTAACCTGGTCACTTCCTAGAATTACAGAAAAGATTTCTTTCCAACCTACAAAAACCATGATAAGCATCAAAGAAAAAGTTTTAAGCAGGAAACTATATGTCAATGAGGTAAAGCAAACCCAAAGGAAAGTATAAAGGAAGAACTTAAAAAAAGGTGGATAATTTTAGGAAGCCTTTACAAAGCAGATACTTCAGCCAGGAGTTACTTCCAAGCAATTGGCATTCTCAGCTACTAATCAGCCATGCTGACAAGTAAAAGACCTTTAAATTTTCCCTACAAGTAAATTTGGTCAAATTTTGGACATATATTTTGATTTAAAAAGCATCGCTAAGGGTTAAATATTTATCAATTGGAGATCATGTTTTCTTAATTTTATGTCAAATATTCTTCCAAATTCCGATATTTTATTGATTATAGCTGTTAATTTTAAAGACATTAGGCTCGTCATTTTATTGATTACAGAACCGTAAGATAAAAAAAAAATGTCATCTTTAGAAGAAGCTACTTATAAAACTAGTAACTGTGTGTCTACGTATTACTTCTCAGTAATAATTCAGAAGTAATAGCTAGAATGGCAAGCTGATATATAATACTCCTTGAAATTGAAAGACTATTGAAAGTCAGTAATAAACAAGAAGCTAGTCCACAGAAAACAACCTTTGTGATGATAAATTTTTGCTTCTATGTATTCTTGCAAGGAATTTGAGGCAAGAGCCATTGGCACTCCATTTTTCTGGAGATGTTTGATAAGGCGATTAGCACCAGGTAATGCTTTGGCCTTTGCCCACCTAAACCAATTAATGATTTGAAAATAAGAGCCAGTGAATGTGTAAGCAATTCAAATATGACAGTTTCCAACAGGATTGACTCAAGTTATAGAAAACAAAGTGCATTGCATTGCAAACAGGTTCAGAAGATATAATAAATCATAATTCTTACTTATTCACAAATTATTTAACAACCTAAATAGTGTTTAGGGTTTCAAAATGTAGTTTTGAACCATATTCAGGCTTCCATTCCATACTAGAGATCTTCATATCTGTTTAACATCATAGCTTTAGGTTGCATTTATTATGGGTAGGGGGAAAACACAGGAAGTAGGATGAGCATGTTATAGACTTAGGGTGTGTTTGATTTCGATTTTCATAAGCTGTTTTTAATTTTCAAATTGCAAATAAAAAAGGTTACTCAGACACCTAGTGGAGGGTGGTGCAAGACACAGCAAATTGTAGAATTGACAAATTGGTTATTAAGTAATGCAAAATTGTTTTAGAAAATAATTTTCAAAACAAAAAAGTGAGAAAGAAATCAAACATGCCCTTATTAATACCTTTCCCTGTAGAGAGGAGTGATTTCTTTGATAAATTGGTCAGGTGTCAATGGAAGTTCATAGTCCTTAACAATTATAGCTGCTGAGTCCTTTTGTGTCATCCCCAACCTCTTCTTCTCTTCCTTCTCCCTATCAAGTTCTTTCCCATACCTTGCCAAAAACTCATTCAACACACCTCTTGTTGCCCTTTCTGCACACCAATCACCAACACACATGGTTCAGAAAGAACCCAAAAGAAACAAAATTTAACCAACACCATAGTTGAAGAGAACAACAGGAACAAGGGAGAATACCAGTGTCCAAAAGGGTGCCATCCAAGTCAAAAATGACAGCCAAAACCTTGGCTCCTTGGTTGCAGCCGTTGAACTCACAGCAGCAACTCATGTCAGTTTGCCCCAAAAATTTGAAGCTAAAAAATTGATAGAAACAATGTGTTGTGGTGGGTGAGTGGATAACTCACTGTCCTATCAAATATACTACAAAGAATACAAGATCTATGTGTTTGTGGATATCCAACTTGAAGGGCATTCCATTCTATTCCATGAGCAGTTCACAAATTGTGTGATTGTGGACCCTTTGAGATCTTTAAGGAACAAGCAAACAATGAAACAGAACAAAAGAATCATTAACTAAAGCAATCTGAATGGCATAATAAAAATTGTGTTTCAGAATTCAGACACCATTAAAATTGCAGACGGATTTAAAACCACAGTTTGATGCGTGATGTTATCATATTCTCACTATTCTCGGTCACGTCAAGCATAAATTCTCAGCGCTAGTTGATGGCGTCACCAGCATGATCCTGTGGATATTCCGTTTACACTCTCAAATGAGAACGTGAAACATTCTTCTTCGTAGAATTTGGAGATGCTAAAATGGAAAGAAAGGTTTATAAAAAATTAACGAAATAAGTTTAGAACAAATAATTAACACACCGATGTTATTTAACCATAAATTGAATAATTTAATAATATAAAAACGAAAAATCTAAAACTTGAACTTAAGACAACTAGTTAAAAAAAATAATTTCATGTAAATTGATTTATACATTCAATTCAATGGTATATAATGATAGTATAAACTTGGACATGAAAAGTACACAGAAATTAAGTTCATAATAGTTTTAACAGTTAATTTTTTAAAATGAATTTATTAGAATTCATTTAATGTGAAATTTTTTATATTATTAAATTTATTTTTTGATGACAAGTTTTAATACAATGATAAAATTGTGTCTTAATAATTTGTTAGTCTTGAATTTAAATTTGGAAATAGTCTATTTATACATGTAAAGATAAAAGTGAGTATAATATATTTCTCTTATCTGTGTATAACAAAGAGTCTTTGAAAAATAAAATAAGTAGTTTAATTTAGTTTTATTAAACTTATTTTTAATTACTTAAGCATGTAAAAATCTAAAATGTGCACAAAAATTAAACTTTTTCTAAGTTAAAACTATAATCCCGCACTTTACATGGCACAATAGTGTTTATCCTAGCAAATGAAAATGACGTTGTTCAAAACTATCACAAACGAGAGAAGGGAATAGTCAAAACTTGGGTTTGGGAATCTGAAATGAAACGAACATGGATTCTCTCATGTTAAATTTTTACATGATCATATTATGCATAAAAAAATGCGTCTATCTTTCTCATTTTAAAGATACAAAAAGTTTAATATGAACTCATTTATTTAAATTATATTAAGGGAGAGATACACAATTTTCACATGATCATGTGAAAATTAAACACGAAATAATGCTCCCAAATTGGAATACTTTATTCATGCAGAACTCAAACCTTTTACGCAAGTAATAAGAAATAGCAAACCAACAGTTGCGATAAGCAGAACTAAAATCTTTCACGCAAGTAATTAGGAATTGCAAACCGTTAACTAGTTAGGTACTTTCAAGTTTCAACCTTTTTTCCATCACTTTCAGACAGTGGAACTCATCCCGTCATCGTACCAAACCGAGTCTATTGCATATTTAGTTGTAAAAACAGTTGCTACATATGTCCGAAATATGATCAGGAAATTCTCTCAACTAGCTAGGACATAAATATCATCTATGTTTTTCTTTTTTATTAAATTAGAGAATAGTCTTGAAAACACACTCTTAGACTATGTGTAACCTTTTTTCTTTTTCTTTTTTGCTTAAATGAATTATTTTATAATTTTAACTTCTATTAACTTAAAAGAAATGATATAACAAAATAAGATTAAAGAGAAAAGAGAAAGACAGTGAAAAAGCGAAGATCCAGAAGAGAACGAGAGGAGAGAATAGTGAAAGAGAGAGTGTAGCCCAAAGAGCAACAAAAGAGAAAGACAGCAAGTAGGGGGGAGGGAACATGTTTTTTTTATTCTATGAACTTTTTTATTTACCTTTATTAAAATAAAATTACTTCTTTATTTTCCTTTCTTTTAATAAAACTAGTTAAATTCCCATGCCTTGCAGGGGTATTAATTTTACAATTTATAACTTTTTAAATATATTTAACTATTATATTTTGATTAATAAAAAATGTATGTTATTATTATTATTTAAGATAATATTTAAATTGTTTTTATTATTATCATTGTAATAAATTTTTATGATAATTTAATAAAATCATGATAATAAGAAAGTTACCGTGATTATAAAAAAATTATTGGTGTTAATTAAATTAAAATTAGAATCAAAATATATTTATTAATTAATTTGAATTAGAAAATATAATTATTTATTAATTAGAATATTCTAATCATGATTGGTTATTATAATTAGAATAATTATCTTAATTAAAATAAAAACATATAATAGTGTTATTAATTAATTTTACTTTTAATGTATAATTATACTATTAATTAAAATCTTCTAATAATTAATTATCATATAATTATAATTTAGTGAGAATAAAATGATGACTATACAAGATATCTACCAACATGAACAAATATTTTTTTATATAATATTGCATACTACTCAGTTTAAAGAAAAAAAATGTACTTAACCCAACTTACTTTAAAGAAAAGAATAGCTTTAAAAAACTGTTGAATCAAACACTACTTATGTTCTTTCGCAATGGTATTTTGATCACAAAACAAACTATATGGTTCACTTTGTTGTACTGATGATAGGAGTAAAGTCTATTTTCCTTTTTATTTTGAGGAAAGTAAAGTCTATTTTCCCGACTTGTGAAACAAATGCTTATTTTCCTGATTGCAAAGGGCAGAGAAGCCACACAACTTTCTCTCAGCCGTTGTTCCACGTTTTTGCGGCAATAGAATTGGTAAGAATGGAAGTCAAGATTAAACAACAAACGAAGAATCAATCTCCAACATTGCAGTAAATGTTGTAGCATTTCATTGGAAAAGGAAATACACCATAAGCAATTCTCATCAATCAAATCCCCAAGAGACTGGAGGAAAAGGATTGGGAATGAAATAGGCCATTTCCAGACACCACACAAATAAAAACATACCATAATTATAGCACAAATGGAGTATCTCTTTCCCCTATCGGGAAGTATGGGGCAATCAACAAGAAACAAAGGAAACAATGGAACCCTATCTCTAGCTAATACACAGATAAGTAATCGGCCCTCATGTTTCATTCCCAAACGCATGCATCGAATCCTAATAAAGAAGATCCCATCAACCATCGGACTCACTGCAAAAAAAAAAAGTAATGAGGTGAGCAAAATAAAGCGATCAAACAGAAATAAATTGTAGGTACAGGTACAGAAAGGATTACTCACCTCTGCATCCTCACCTCCACCAAGCTTGGCAGTGCCATTCACTTTCTGGGCATCTTCTGTAACAACAAGTGAGAAAATTACAGTAAACATTTTTAGAAAAGAAGCACACCAAAGTGAGCAATATCATAATTAATGTCCAAAGAAATTAATGACTTAAATTATAGTAGTTACATTTTCAGAAAAAATAAAAAATCATTTTGTTTAGCATCAAAGCTCGCTATCTGGATGACTTCCTATGTAATTTAGCATCCTCTACTATCATCATTTTCTGGAGAAAATCTTAGTTTGACATAGTGTACATGTCATCTCTTAGGCACCCAAATCATTATTTGATGTGTGCAAAAGCATATTTTAAGATAGCTGCATTTCTACCATGGACCCCACAACCTTACACATCAAATAATCCCTAGCTAAGAATTAATCCCATTTGAAACCTAGTAATTACTATCCTCGCTGTATACAATAGGTAGCCCTTTGTCATATTGCCTAGAAGGCTAGAACTATCCCTGACCCTAATTTTTATTAATTATTATACATCTTAATAGACCCATAGAAATATTAGACCAAAGCTTAATACAAGTCTTCTTACCTCCATCTTCTGGAATGTCAGAAGTCCACAGAGTTAGGTTGTCCCTGAGAAGTTGCATGATTAAGGTGCTGTCTTTGTATGACTCCTCATTCAAGGTGTCAAGCTCAGAAATAGCTTCATCAAAAGCTTGTTTCGCAAGATGACAGGCTCTGCAAATAGGAAAATAAAATCACTCACATTAAACACAAAACACCAATCAACAATCATAATTCAGGATAGGAATAAAAGCCACAAACCTTTCTGGAGAGTTCAAGATCTCGTAATAGAAAACTGAGAAATTTAAAGCTAGACCCAATCGGATGGGATGTGTGGGAGGTAAATCAGCCTCTGCTGCAGTGGTAGCAGACTGCAATAAACAAAACATACTTGTGTTAAGTAGGGGATGAAAGGATAAAGTATTCTGAAGAGGAAACTCCTTTTGAGTAAAAGCTATTCCAAGAAGTACAATATCAAATATATGTGACAACAAAATAATCATAAATCATATAATAAAAGCAGAAATGACTAAATATAAATGAAAATAATGATTCAAGAAACAGAACAATTCACTTCGAAAGAATAATTGGCAGTATCATCAATAGATGTTAGTCATGTTACAGAAACATAATAGTGAAAAAACAATCCACAAAATAACAAAAAATGGCAAGGGCAATGAAACAAAGTTTCTCCAGTTCCAGTAATCAATACTGCCTAAAAAACTAGAGATTATAGCAACTTAGGAGAATGATAGGTGAGGAAGAGGGTAAACCAATACCGCAGGACTCAGGTACCAATGGTTTAATTGCAAACTTAATGTGCTTTGACAACAGAGAATACAAAAAAATTAAAAATATTTATGTGGAGGATGAAGTAAACCACTGTTTCTGGTGAATTCTAAAATTAGTAAAAGTGTAGAAATCACTTACACATATTTTTTTCTCAATCAGAACCACTATTTGTCTATTGTCAATGATATAGAAGTTTTACAACAGGTTTGAAAAAAATGAACTTAGCACAAAACCAAAACAAACCATGAGACTATTATGTCTATCAAAACCAAAAATGAAGAGCAAAAGAATCTTCCTTAGATTAATTGCTAATAGGCACTGCATATTTGCAATAAACCCAGTAAACAACCATCTATAGGATAGAAAACATCATATAAACTGCAAAACCAATAAAACAATATAAATTGCACCTCATATGCTTTCATAGACTGATCAGCAGCTTCCTTCTTCTCATTGCCTGCCTTAAATTCGGCAAGATAACGATAATAATCTCCTTTCCTGCAAGCAGAATATTTCAACATCCCTTAATCCACTTGCACAAAATAAAATAAAAAATATCACACCCCAAAACAAAAGCTGTGGCAGAGAATGAGACACATCCTCACATCTTATAGTAAAACACAGTGGATTCACCAGCTGCAGCCGAAGGGATAAGGTGCTCATCAATCACTCTCATAACATCATTACAGATGTTTGAAAGCTCCAATTCAACCTTCTGCCTGTACTCCTTAATCCGCTTCGCATTCAACTCGTTCCCTTTTGTTTCTTCCTTTTGCTCAATCGAAGACAGGATCCTCCACGATGCTCTCCGAGCACCAATCACATTCTTGTACCCAACAGAAAGCAAATTCCTCTCCTCCACCGTCAGTTCAACGTCGAGATTTGCAACGTTCTTCATTGATTCCACCATCTCTGCCACAAACAAACGCAAAATCAACACATCACAAATCAGGCCTCGCATCCTTTAAAATCTCTTATGTTCGACACCACAACTTGAACATGCAGCACAGGAAAAATTGACGTAGCCACACACTCAAACTGAACGCACTTTCCATTTTTTTTAAGGAAACAAAATCAGAAAAGAGAAATTAAACTACAACTAAAAAAAATAAAAAAAATTGGAAAATCAAATTACTTTCAAAAGGACTCCTAACCCTAACCGATTTCTTTTTTTCTACTCCACTTGCAACCAAAGTGACAGTAAACTGTAAATAGTAGACCAAATTGACAAAAAAAAAATATATATTTCTTTTCTCACTGAAAACGATATAGAATGACATAAGAGAACTCAAATAAGTAGAAATAAGCAACCGTAAAAAAAGGAATCATCAAAATCACGCACATCGACGCGCATGTGCGCGTCAAAGTCAGAGAAAACAAAGGAAGAATTTGAAACCTTCGTATCGCTCAGCCTGTTCGGCGAGCTTGGCGATGTAGACGAAGTTCTCGCGATCCTTGGAGGCAGCCATCGCCGATCTTTCCGAAATTAGGGTTTGTGAATTTCTCTCTCTCTCTCTCTCACTCTGACCCTCTCCTCTCTGCGATTCTTCTTGGTCGAGGCTCTGTAGAAAAGAACGCGGTCGGGTGAAATGTCAAATGTGTCCCTCCCTTTTTCTCTGTTTTTCCTTTTTGGTCCTTTCGATGCTCGAACTTGACTCCAGGGATATGATTAAGTGCGTGAAGGTAGAGACTGAACATTGATTTCCAACCAGTGAGTGGGGTCCACGTGTCCCACTAAACTTTGGGTAAATACTCGGACCAATCGTAACGTGCCGCGTCGTACTCAACGACCAATCTTGTCGTTGACTTGTTGTTTTATTTAATTGTAGTTTCTTTGGTTTTTTAAAATGGATATGGATTAAAGAAATAAAAAAAATTAATGTGTAAATCATATAAGAGTTATCTTTCAATAAAACTATATCTAGTTTTAAGTTTTTTAATTAATTTTCTTAGGATATTAATTAACGTTTATCCTTTAAAATTGATTTTTGTGTGTTTTTGTTTGTCTTTCGGTGAGAGGATGTGGACTTGAAACTTGTAATTTGTCTTTGTTAGTGATGGGTAGTGTCCTTGTTGTCTCTGGTATTACAGATGATGCTTTATTTTTCCGGTAGTTACTTCGGAGTAGACACTTGCGAGAACATAAATAAATCATCATTTTTTGAATCTTAATTTATTAGTATTTGTTAAGTTAATAGGATTTGATAAGATCATTTTGTAATATTTTATCTCAATAATCAATTAAAATTTCATCTAATTGATAGTGTTATAATAAAAAATAGGATATGATGAGAAACCTCTGTCACTTTAATTTGATAAGTTAATAAGATGTGATAAGTTAAAAGAATGTAAATAAGAAGTTAATAATAAGAAATGTATAAGCTTCGTTACTTATCTAATTGACATTGTTTTTTAACTATCGTAATTAAATTTGGTAGAATTGTTAAATACTCTCGAGAGTTTTCAGTTTTTTGGAGCAAATGGTAACTTAAACAATTACAATTGCATGTTTACTTTTAAATATTAATAAAATTGTTTGTTATTTGCAAAAGAATTAATTATGAAGTTCATCGTTAAAATAACCATTTTATCATCTTAAACTTATTTGGGTGTTTTTAAGTAAAATTGTTGATATATTTCTTATTTAAGAGTTCTTGTTTTTTTTTTTTCCGAATTATTTAAGAGTTCTTGTCATCATATACTACTATTTAGGATTATGATATAACCCCGAGTAAGTCAACAATTACTGTGTCTGTTTGTAGAAATGATTATAAATATGAAGAATATTTTTATATGTTCGATCATAACTAAGTCATTGTGCTACTACAATATGACCCAAGTTATACCATTACAGTCAGATATAGACAAGATTGTGGCGTACATACATATATAGGCGTATAATTGATGGAAGGAAAATGAAACTTTGAAAGAACTAAAAGCATTGAAATATACGTATGAGCCAACCAATCATGTAACAACGGCATGGAAGAACCTCTTGACACTGTGTGTTTGAATTGCATTCAAAATTATGGAGCAACATGATGAGATGGATCAAACTTGGTTTTAACTAAAAATTTACATGTTTGGTTATCTTTGTAGAATCAATTATGATGAAAAAAATCATGGAAGAATTGAAATAAATCGAAATAATTTTTACTTTTACCAAACATAATTCTAAATAGCTTTTCTGTAATTTATGCTCGTATCAATGCCCTCATTTGTTGCATGAAAAATTAAATTTCGTGACTTTGGTTTCAACTTGTCTTGGGCGCGATGCGCTGAATTGGGCATTTGGGCTTTCTTATCAAAATATTCGGGTTGTTTTAATTTTGCATTCAGAACCAAACGCTGACATAGCCTTCAGCAGTAGCATAGCACATGTTCAATTCTTCACAATTTTTTTAATGTGAATTCCATTTTCCAATCTACTAAAAAATCAGAACGAAAGAAATATATATAAAAAATAGAATTAAATATTTATAACATCAATAAAGTAATAAAATGGTAGAAAGCAAACATGAAAAAGGTAAATGGAAAAAAAAAATCAACAAAAAGTTTGACAAAAGTTGATGAATACATCTTTATGACATCATCAACCCTCATTTTTTATATATTAAAAAGCATCATTATTTCTGTAGAGTTATATAATTATGCTTAAACTAGTTGACTTCTACATTATGATGAACTCCATCTCCATTAATGGATACACTTCCACGCACGTTGAATTGCAAAAGAAGCAAAGGTACATACATGACCTAAGAAAGCAAAACAAAACAAAGGGTACATACTTGAGTTGTTCAAAAGATAATTAATAGTCAAACTGTGGAGAGAGACCGGCATTCTTAGACATATTTTAATTAATGCCTCATACACTTTATATTTAAAAAACTATATAATGTTTTGATTGGTATCACCACATATGATATAATCACATGATGGCACAAGCGTGAGGATTGTCATCACTAAAAGTAGCACCAGTTTGATTGCCAAAGATGGAAGATTGTGAGGGGTAGTTATAATAGCGAGGATCGCTGCTATCATAACCATGTTTGTAATAGTTATAAGATGAGGAAGTTTGAGAAGCATAATAGTTGACAGGGCCATTGCAATGGTGCTGTTGAACATATTGGTTCTGAGAATCCGTTGTGTAAGGAAGTTGCCAGAGTTCAGCCCTACGGCCAGTTTTTCGAACCGTTTTCAGAACCTTCTTTTGGTCAGCATAGCCATTCACAGTCACCTTTTGCAAACTCATGTCTATTTCAATGTCATCCACGCCTTAACAAAACCACACAAAAAAGGGTAGAAAATTTACTAAATTAGATCCATGAAATGAGTAAATATTAATCAATTGGTCTAGATTTTGTGTACATGACTTGGGACATTTTTCTTTTTTGCATCATTAGCTACATATTTGTGATTGTAACATACAATTTGTGATTGCAAAAGATATTTTTATACATAGATGGTATACCTTTAAGTTTTTGCAGTGCACTTTTCACTTTGTTTTCACATCCAGGGCAATCCATGTGTACTCTCATTTCTATGATCTGAAGATAGAAATGGAAAAAGATAAATCAAATTTGGGATAAAAAAAAGAGATGGACAAAAAAAATGTATGAAACTATGAATTATATTATTCAAAAGAAATCGAGCAAAAAAAAAAAACATTGATTGATTTGAATCCTTGTGTATATATAATCCTTGTACATCCAAGGAAGGATAAAGAACGTGATATTGCTTACCGTCATGTTGCTCTTGATGAGGTAGAATCTCTTGGATGATATTGATGTATCTTTTTGTGAGCTTTTAGGAAATGCAATCCAATACTATTGAGTTTGAATTGCCTCTAGCTAGCAAATATATATATAGAGAGGGGTGCTAATTCGATGACATGGTGCCTCATCTAAACTCGTCCTGGGATATGGGTTCATTTTTTTAAAATATAATTTTTGTGCAAGCCTTGTTGCACCGACCTTTAATTGTTATTGTTCATTTGGAGAGTTGAGATTAGAACTTAAAGCAAAGGGAAAATGCATGTTGCTTGATTCGTGGAGCAGCAACCTCAATATCACATGCATTATAATGCCGCTGGAATTAATTATGCATGTATTTAGATCCAAGTCCAATTCAATATGGGTGTTTGACTTTGTGTTTGTACTTTGTATAGATAGCCTATCTCCCTTTCCCTTATTAACAAGAAGACACTTTCGTAGTGATGCGGTTTTTCAGTTTTTCTTTTTCCAGACAAGCCAGTTTTATAATTTCTTGGATATGATAAGAATTCAAACATCAATTTTTAAATATGAGAACCATAGTTTTTGTTTAATGATTTTTTTTATAAGTTTTTCTCTTGATTTACATGTTTAACTTCCTAAAATTTGTGATTTTTAATAAATTTTGAATAATAACGAGTGTTAGATAGTGAATATTGTTAACCTAATCACATATTTTTAAAAATATCCAAAAGGACATTTATATTTATGTATAATAAAAAAAATACTAATTGAGATTTTTTGTTGGGAGAAGAAAAAAAGACAATACTCCTCATAGTTCCGATTCTGAGAGTATATTTCCATTTACTGATTAAATAAATAACTATCAGAAACCTCTATAATAATAAATTGTTAAATGTGATAAAGTAATTAATTTTATAATAATTATTTTAAAAATTATATCTAAAATCATTTTTAATTAGTAATAGTTTAAAAAAAATCTGGTGAATGTGTAAAAATATTTTCAAAAGTATCAAAACTAATCTCTTACTTAAAAAAAAAAACACACAGCTAGGGAGTTGGTTAAGAGAGAATTGGTAGAAACTTTACATTAAAATTATATCAAAATTAAACTATTATATAATCGTTCTAAAATCATAAAAGCAGGGGACAGTTTCAAATAAACCCCACTTACAATTCTGTGTACTAACCAAACTCCAAAACCATGTCAAAGAAAAAGGAGAAGTAATATAATAGAGGAGTGCTATTCTAGCATTTCTCACTATTATACGAAAATGGTAAGGGATCAAGAGGAGAGTCCACGTAAAGCCTTTGACCAAACCTTGTTTTATTGTATAATAATACTATATTAATAACAACAGAGGAACAGTTATTTGATATTGGTGGAAATCTCTAGTAGACATAATAGGTTATAATGCTTATATATCCATGAAACAATCACAACACACATCATATAACAAGAAAAAAATCACTTCTATGGCAACTTAACCGGTATTTTGCATTCCAGCAGCAATACCCTTCATTGTCAAAATAAGGGTGTCCTCAAGACCAGGAGCATACTCGCTTTTCGGGTTAAGTTTAACAAGCTCTGCCGCTGGCTTGCTTGATTCCATGTAGTCCTTTGACAAGTGTGGCCTCAACTTCACATGGTAGTCAGGATCACGAATTCGCTTCAACGTGTAAGCTTGCAACACATTGAGGGTTGTGATGTATGAGTCACGAAGACGAAGTCTTTGCTTCAAGTAGGGGTCTCCTTCAAGAATATCCTTGTGCCCAGCAACCTATAAATAAACAAGATTTATTAGGCCTGAACTAGGCAGAGAATTATGACATAATGCAAAAGGCCATAGCAAAACAGTATGCTTCTAATTTGGACCTCATCTTTATGAAAACAATTTAAAATATTCCCTCAGGATAGATATTGATACCATCTTAGATTTTAACCTAATTCATCCCTATAAAATTGTCTTGTCTGAGGGGTGTCTAAAGACTAAACTCTATAAGCTCTAATCAGACACTATTTTTATTCAGCATAGACTTGGGTTTCCACATGTAGTCATCAAGATATTATGATAAATTGACAATTAGTAAATGCTAATTAAAATTACCTGGAGGAGAAAGCTCTTGGTTTCTTCGTATTTAGCTCTTAAATTTTCTCCAAATGAACGCAGCTCTTCTGATACTAGGAGTTTGTCAAATAGGGCTGCAATCCCCGGGTCTCCCTTAGCAAACACCATCTCAACCAAGTCAAGGGTGACCCTGAAGAAAGGCCATTGATTGTACATGTCATGAAGCATTTGGAGATTCTTTGGGTCTTTCTCAATTACATGCTTAAATGCTGACCCAAAACCAAGCCACACTGGCAAATGGAACCTCGTTTGTGTCCATGCAAAAATCCAAGGAATAGCACGTAGTGATTCAATTCCTCCACTTGGCTTTCGCTTGGATGGGCGACTGCCAATGTTCATTCTTCCATACTCCAACTCAGGAGTTGCCTGCAGTGCATAATATTCATAAATAAAACAGAATCAAAGGAAAGAAATTACAGTGTCATAAGTATTTTCATTAGTTAAATGACTCCAAAGGAGGGGGAAAAAAGAGCATACACCATGAATCTTATAGGGTATTGAAATGAAAATTGTCAAGAGTTTAGTTAGAATGCACACTGTCACTCAATGACATTGTCGTGTATAGTAACTTAGTAAGTTTATTGATTTTTATAATAACTGCTTTAAAAGTCAAATTATGACTACCTTAACCAAATTATCATTTTTGTTTCAAATTACCAACCATTTAAGCTACTAGATTTTTCAAAGGGTTTCTTCTAAACAAAGGTTAACAACTGAACACTGAGTATAAGCAGCACTTACACATCTGAAATATTCAACAAAACGAGGTTCTTTGAAAACAATAGAGCGATACTCCTTTGTTGCAATGACAGTCATTTCATCCATGAGGGCACGCCATTCAGGTTTCGGTGACACAGGAGGATGCATGCCATGCTCAAGTGTAGCTGCAGTGAAGCGTTGAAGTGTTCTAAAGCACAAGTGTTGCTCTCCGAAAGACTGCTCAATGACTTCACCCTGAACCGTTACACGAAGTGAGCCATGAATGGTGTCTGGTGGCTGAGACAATATAGCAAGATGAGTTGGACCTCCTCCTCTTCCAACAGTCCCTCCTCTCCCATGAAACATTGTAAGTTTAACACCATACTCCTTAGCAACCTTCACAAGTTCTTCTTGAGCCTTGTAAAGCGCCCAAGCCGCAGAAAGACGGCCAGCATCTTTTCCTGAGTCTGAGTACCCTATCATAACTTCTTGCTTCCCATCAATGCGGTTTCTGTACCAATCTATAGAGAAAAGACGTGCCACTGCAGCCGGAGCAGCCTCAAGATCAGCAAGCTTTTCAAACAGTGGCACCACCCTTAGTGGCTGCTTCACATGGCATTCACGTTGTAAAAGCTCAACAGCAAGAACATCAGATGGGGCTGTTGCCATTGATATGATGTAGGCACCGAAGTTGTCTGAGGGAAGCTCTGAAATGACATGGAAGGTTTCCAAAACATCGGTGATTTCTTCTGTTTTGGGAAGGTCAGGGCCAAAGAGAGGGCGCTTTCCACTGAGTTCAGACAAGAGCCACTCCTGCCTCTTTTCCTCAGGCCATTCTCGGTATGATCCGATCTCCAAGTGTTTTGTGATTGCATCCATAACATCAGTGTGCCTATCTGACTCTTGACGGATGTCAAGTCTCACAAGTGAGAGTCCAAATGTGGAAACTTGCCGCAGGAAATCAAGGAGGCTTCCATCTGCTATTGGTCTGTCACCACATGCACAGAGTGACCTGTAGCATAGTTCAAGGGGCTCCAGAAACTGCAAAAGAAAAATTGGAGGTTGTAGAGTTTTAGTGTGTTATGTATCTGATTAAAATTTGCATGAGAAAATAGTCATATTTGGTTGAAAGAACTGTTTGCAAGTTACAACTTGAACTATTCAGTATTCACCATAATGATTAGCAATGTGCAACTGTCTAACCAGTCTGATAACCATGCTCTTCTCATATTTTTGTTGAAAAAAATCCCATGATAACCATATTCAAACAACTGAACTTTCCCATAACCAGGAAGCAAAACAGTCTTTAGGGATGGGAACATCCAGTACTGCTAGTAATATAAATTGTCACAAGCTTTACTGCTTCTACATTCCCATTGGATAAACCTCAAGAATATGATATTGGTCGGTCATTGATTAAACCAAAAAATTAGAACATACTATAAATAAGTAAGTAATTAATCATGTCACTACAAGGCAATTTCCTTTTAAGAGTTAAGTTTCTATTACCCTTATCTTTAAACAGTTTATAGAACTGTGGTGAAGATAATACCTGCTCAACGTTAGTGAAGGTTGTCTCCTCAGGGATATCAGAGGTCCCATTGGCTAATAATTGGCGAGCACGTTCCCGTGTGTTATATAGTTTGTCTCTGACATCACCAAGAATAACACGATATGGCTCATTTGGAGGAATCTGTTTCCAAAATTCTGCAGCAATTAAGAATTCATTACACGGACATTCAAGATCAATTGAAATTTACTCACCAAATTCATTACCAATAAAGATTTCAAATGTAGCTGTGACGTACCAATATAATGTTTTGCATCTCTCTTTGAGGACCTATGGAGTTCATGAGCACGAACACGTAGCTCGTCAGTGCAACGCCACATAGACAACTGCAAAAGCAAACAAAACCAATAAGTCAAGAGTCATGTTAAAAAAATAGAAATAAATTATCAAGACAATGACCAGCATATTGGATACCTCAAACATGAGATCCTCTATCTGAGAGAAGTACAAATTAGCAGCCATCATTCTAGCCAGCAAACACACATCCCTTGTAACTTCAGGGGTTACTCTAGGATTACCTACAATGCAAATTAGACATTTTGTAAGATAGAAACCAATAAGTATATTACAAGCCACATCTTTGAGGCAGTGTACAAAACTGAAGTTGAAAAGATATGCATATGAATACTTGGGGGCAAAAAGTAAGGAATGGTAACAAAGAGAGGTTAATAAAAATGTTTGTTTCATTAATTTCTTAGGGAAAAGAAAGATACCATCACGGTCTCCTCCCATCCAAGAAGAGAACTGAATAACAGGAGCATTATATGGGACACGTTCATTAATTCCAATGTTCTTCAGAGCTGTATCTACCCGACGCAGAAACTGTGGTACACCTTTCCAAATTGTCTCATGAAAGTAGCTCATTCCTGCCCTCATCTCATCTTGTGGGGTAGGAGGAGTCCTTCGAATTTCATCTGTGCGAAATGCAGCTTGAATCTGCACATAAGACGAAAATCATTAGTGCTGAAACTTTGCCATATATAATTCTAAAAGCATATTTGCAACCATAAAACCCATTCAAAACTTAAGGAATGATGGCAAGTTGGCAACAAAAATTTTATTTAACTGAAAATAAGAGAGAAAGGAAAATCAAATGGAGCATCCAAATTAATACAACTTGAGTTTAACACCTAACTGATAACAATGATGATATAAAAAACTTCTAAGGTTAAAATATAAATTCTACCTGCCATACTATTTATGTTAAAAGAGCGCTATTACACAGAAATTATTCAATGCCAACTATATGCATAGGCATACACCATATATGATTCAGATTATTTTAGCCCAAGAAAAGAAATAATGATATCAATTATCAAATAAATCATTTGGCCATCATGTCTAAATTCCATGATATTGTGAATGTCAATCACAATGTTTATAAATAACTAGAAACTATAGGTAAGTATCAAGTTTTGGGTATGGCTCATACTATTTAAAGTTTCTAAGCCTATATATTTCTTTATAATCTGAGTGCAATTGTACGAGTGTGTGAGGAAATATAATGAATAGCTGGACATAACCCACATTGGATGAATCAGGTTAAATTCTGTGTTTTGTTTTCTTCTTCTCTTTTCTCTCTTTTTCCTATCTCAATTGTTGTGTGATTTCTCAATACTCAACATCAATCAACTCAGAATTATCAGGATGTGAAATCTGTGACTGACAGCATTATATATTGTATATGGAATCAAGAATGCACCTCTCTTTGTAAAGCCTCATCAAGTTCCTGCTTATCATCTGGTGTTATGTCCTTAGCATATAATTGTGTCAAACAATTCCTTATCCTGAAGAGAATGATCACCAACAGAAATAATTAGCCTCAATGCAGAAATTGCCACAATGCTAGAAATAGTATACTATATACCATGTCCTGTCATTACAGGTCAATGATTCCCA
The DNA here is from genome assembly GCA_007407185.1 of Glycine tomentella. NCBI lineage: Eukaryota > Viridiplantae > Streptophyta > Magnoliopsida > Fabales > Fabaceae > Glycine > Glycine tomentella. The sequence continues at coordinate 447,913 of PYAF01004216.1, forward strand.
TTTTCCAGTGTATCAAAATATAAATGCAACAATGAATGAACTACCACAACGCCTTAGTTAAAACAACTAAGTATCAATTAATGTAACAGATATACCTTCCATGCTTTTGCAGCAACGATCTGCGGACAGACTGAGTAGGATGAGCAGTTAGGACCAAATCCACAGTTTGGTTCTTCAAAGCATCAAAGATTTCCTGGGGTGTCTTCTTCAGTTGAGCCACAAGCTTCTTGAAGGTCTCTTCAATGTCTGATTCAGTAATGGCAGAGTTCTCATCAGCAAAATCACCCTTCTTCAGTAACTTGATCCTTCTTCGGTACGCAATTTGAACTTCTTCTGCCAAGTTGGCCAAACTGAGCATGTGAGAAAATGACTTGGCAATAACAATTGAATCCCCAGCATCAAGACCAGTCAGCATATTCCCAAGTTCCTCCAACTTTTCAGGCTTATGCTCTCCTTCATACTCGGCTGACAGTTCATAACAATCTTGGACCTATCAAGCATCAAACCACTAAAACTCTTAGCCACAAGTTCACACACACGGATATGTATATCACCAAGAAATAGAACTGCACACAGAGAATCATGAAAAGAGAAACAGAACAGACATTCAGGGCCCATTACCCATGTGAAATAACGTACTAAAATAAGGAGTCTGAAAATTATATTATCTGCAACTTTGATGAATTGTAATTTGGTAAACTGTGTACGAGAAAGCCGATATGCTAGTGGAATTGGAATAGATATGATCAACCTAAGAATGAGGTTAAATTATATATCACCAAAAATAGAACTTCTACACCAGAGAATCAACATGAGAATAGACACCCATAAGAAAATTATGGTAATATCAAGTAATTTTATTAAACAATAAATTTGCAATACGCACTCCAGTTTCCCAGACAAAAAAAGTTCCTTCTCACAAAAATTGAAGTGGGGTTCCATAAATCCATTAATTTGGCTAAAAAACTCATATTTTTCACAAGCAGAAGAGTGAGAAGACAAAAGTAGGAAGAGATTTTTGACAGTACCGTTTGTCTGATATCTTCACCATGCAAATCCTGAAGAATGTCAAGGAAACGGTCCAACAACAAGGCATCATACTCAACGAGTTTGTCATCATCAGACACCTTGCGTGGCGCCAGCAACCTCAGTTGAGCATCAATTGAGGCCATCTTCTCAATGTTACGAGCAGCCATAATCTAAGTATCTTCTTTGTTCCCCACACTCTTAACTGAGCCAACCAATATGAACCACAAAGTTGGCAACACTTTGTGTTGTGTTATGACCTCACTTGAATTATGAAGCAAGAAAGGTTGGAAACAAATAAGAGGGTGAGAGGAAAATCCCGTGAGAACAGAGATGAAAGATTTTGTAGGTTGAAAGGTATTAGGGTCCGTATGATCTCTGCACGGGAAAGTACAAAGAAAAATGAACAACAACCTTCAACCACAAACAATAACTGAAAACTAGCTAGCGCCTGAGATCACGGAGAATGGTAAGAAAGAGAAATGTCATGTGAAGCAAAAAGGACTTGTCAGAGTTCAATTTATAGAGTGAGGCAAAGTGTGTGTACAAAAAAAAAAACGAGGTTGATAACTTGATAACTTGATAATTGATATAAGATAAGATAAAAATTACTTGGTATATTTAATCTAATCTGTGTAAGTTAAATTTAACTGGGCTTTCTAGGTTTTTACGATTTGATAGGATTTATTATAATCCGGGGTTTCTAAATAAATCTAACTTGATAAGAGATATGAGAATATATTGAGTGATCTGTTTGCAATTTTATGATGCGACTCGCGTTAGTTTGAATTGATTTCGATATATTTATTAAAACGTTGGAGTTTATTTAAAATTTGTTTAATTTAAAAGTTAAATTTTAAATTATTCAAAAAAGTTTAATGCTGGTAAATTGATCTATTTAGATAAATATAAATAAAATACTTATAAATATCAGAAGCATTCAATTTTATTCTTGTTATATTAAATTGTTTCTATAATATCTTTAAATTATATTTTTTAGGTAAAAAAGCAAGACAGGTAAAAATATCATAATGACAAAATATATACATTAACAGTGTAAAGTCAAGTGTAAAGTCATCTTATTATTCAATTACAAATTATTATTTACGATAAATTTATTCATTTTGATAATAATTATTTTAAAAATTATAAAAAATAATTTCAAATTAATTGTTAATGTAAAATCTACGGTAACAATCTATTAAACTCTAAGAATTATGTGATAATATAAAATAAAATCTTAGATAATATGAAATATCTTTATACCGTCAATATATTGTATTAAAATTCATAACTTATACTGTAACAATATTAAAGGGGTTCTTTATTTAAATTTAGTATTTCTTTAAAATTGACATATGTTAAAAATAAAAATAATCAAAATTAAAGCTCCAATCTAATATATCTAATTTGGCTGATAAAATTAATCAAATTAAAGCTTTTACAATATCGCGATCTGAGTCAAAAAGAGCAAATGTCAATGTAAAAGCATCTATTCTAATTTTTTTTCATTGGCACGCATGGCATGTAGGTTGTTTTATTTTCTTTTTTGATGCTTTATTGATTGAGAAGTTAAACAATACAATTTAATACAATTTTTTTATTAGAAATTAGATGAAAACATTTTAAAAAATAGGTTATGAGATTATTAGTATTTACTTTTTTTTATTTCAAATATTTTTAGAGACATATTCAATCGATGTCAAATTGTCAGCATCTCTGTGAAACTCAGATTACCTCACGTCCACATCTATAGTCCAAAGGAGGAATTGTACCAAAATAAATAAATAAATAAATTAAATAAAACGAACACTGGCTCAAAGGAAAAATAAAATATTAACCATAAAAAGAAGAAAAACAAAATTAGAGACCTGAAACCTCAAGCAGAAGCCAAATTGGAACAATATTGCCCTTTTTGTGGTACTCAGAAATCGGATTTTTTTTTTGAAGGAATAAAAGTACCTTTTTTTTATTTTTGGGCAAAGATTCATAATATTTGGTGCTCTTCTCTACTTTTCCCAAATTGTGGATTTCCTTTCCCTTGATTGCGCCTTATGATCATCTATCAATGTCATTGAATTGAACATTTTGATAAACAAAAATGTAGAAAGATAATTCTTTTATAGTAATTTTGAACAAAAAATAAAAGTATTAAACTGTTTAATAGTTTTCCAAACTTGAGATATTTCATAAAGAAATTTTTTTGGTGAATTTTTTTTAAATGAATTAGGTCTCAAAACTAATATCGGGACTAAAATGCACTTTTTTTTATGAGATACTATATAATCTGATTCTTACTAATTATTATTTTTATTTGTAAAAATCAATGATATATTCTAATAGATTTATAGTATTTAATCAACTTGAGTTAGATTTTTCGAATTACCAATCACTAATTTAATTAATTTGGTAAAGGAAATTGAATCTAAAATTTTAGGATATTACTTTACACTTCAATAACACAAAGCAACCTAGGTTACTTTTATTTCTTTTTAATTTTACCCAAAACAACCCACTAGTATAATTTATGTTGGGAAAGATAGACACGTGTACATAATTTGTCTCAAATACATCTATTTATATAATAATTATATTTCAAAAAATATAAGAATTTTCTAAAAAATTTATTTACCAAATAGTTAATCAAATTTTTTCATTAGTAAAAAAAAATAAAACTAACTGAAATATTTTATCAAACATAATTAAATAAATAGACATTTATGTTATTTTGAAATGAAGTTAAGCATACTTATATAATTACTTATTGTTTCTGTTCCTTTTGCAGTCAAACCACCATCAATGCTACTTGTTCTACGAAAACAATTCAAATTAAGATGTTCTTATGTATAGAACAAGTTAAACATCAATAATGATAAATTTAAATGTACCATATGTATAGAGCATTAATATGTGTATACGCATCAGTAGAAATTCCGTGCAACCAAATTAATTTGGGATGGCTAAAGCCGTGAAAATGAGAGTTTAATTTCTCCAATTTTGGTGAAAATTATTAAGAGAAAAAAAAATATAGGGCACGCAGAATTAACAAACCAAAATTCGTGAAAGCGGGCTAAGCAAGAAAAATTTAGAATACGATGAATAAAAACTAGGAAAATGCTTAAAGGTTCAAAACAGTTTTCATTAAAAACTCACGAAAAGTGCATTCAGTCAATTTTCAGTTTTTATTTTATTATTTTTCAATTAAGTATTTATTTTGAACAAAAGTTCAGCTGTTGATGTTTCATTTCGTACAATTCGTACAGTAATTTGTCGTACTAAATAGCATCCCTCTAAAAACTAATGTCTGCATGCTTTAATCAAATAGCGTTTTTGTATTGGTTCTGCTCTAATTTAGTTGCAAATAAATGAATGCGTACTTATGCAAATAATTATATTAGTTAAAAATTAACTTAAAAAAATTAATACAAGTTGGTAACTTGGGAGGAGTTTATTTGCATGATGGGAGTTTTTTTTTTTTTTTATGCATATAGGAGGAATATATAAATCCTGCTCGCTAAATTAACTCTTAAGACTAATTAGGGTTGATTTCTTACAACATAATAAATCTGTTAGGAGAAGCTACCTAGTATTCATTTTCAGTATTCAACAATATCTCACCTAGAATTGTTTCACAAGAAAATACTTGTGGAAAAAAAATAGCTCCCATCTATATCAATTTTTTCATTTTTTTAACAGCAAAGATAATTTTATTAATATGTGTAGGATACAAAGGGTATCCAAACCTATATTCAGAAGTTCCTGAACATGTCCCAAAAAAACCCAATCACCTTCCAAGATTACCAAATATTAATATGACAATATAAACATATAGTAACCAAGGGTGATCTACAATGAAAACCCACCAACACTGCCACATAAAAACGTGTGTCTTTGCAACACCAATCAATTTTTTCATTATATGTCGGCTACATGCAAGAATCAATTTTAACGAAAGGATTTGGATATTTCCTCCACACCATTCTTCCTTTTTTTTTTTTTTAAATTTTGAGAAAAAAATGAATATTTCTATGCCACATTAAAGACGATAAACTTGACTAGATTTGGCCACGTTGACCACAAAACACAAAATAGTTGTCAAATGTCAACGAACTTGTAACTTTGTCAAATCCAAAACAATTTTTTTTTCTTCTTTCATTACCCAGGACTTAAACATTATATACAATTACCCACTTTTCACGCGATTGGGTCTTCATCTTCCACATGCATATACCCATCAAAATTTTCCTTCTCTGTTCTAGAATGGTATGTATATCTCCAGGGGAAGACGGGAAGCTTGAGAAGGAGACAAAAATATGTATGTGTTCTTATTCTTCTGTTAAAGAAAATGAACGTTTTCCTGGGACCAAAAATATGTGTCACTGAATTAATGCCCTTAGAATAGTTCAAAGGTCAAGTTGTGTTGACGAGTTTGTTCCCTTTAATTGTATGTATTAGCCAGCTTTTAAATTTTCGAAGAGGCAAATTATATGAACAGGGTACATGGCCGTAGCATTTGGTGTTGTCAAGTGACCAATACAAACAAGAAACATTGACTCATTTAGGTTCATAAAATGAGAAGCTTAATTTAGCAATTTACTCATATGCGATATTGCTTGATGCCTGAATCATCTTATTTATGCACTTTAATTAATTAATATTTTCTTCTTTGTTTTTTGGTAGACTATTATGTACTTATTTATTATTTCGTTTCCAAGTAATTAAAAGCAACAAATATATTTTTTTGTGTGGAAAAGCTAGCAACATATGATTTTATATAAGAAAAAACATTTGACTTGAAGTCATTTTGGGAGTAAAATTAAGATGAAGTTCAATTATTTACAAAAATAATCGGATTAATTTTATTGTGAGTCAAGAGTATAAAATTTAAAAAATAAAAATTAATTTGGTTGATTTATTGTTATTGAAAAATATAGAAAATGATTATGGCTGCTAGAAAAGGAGTCATGTTTGTATCAGATTTCTAGTTGCCAAACATTTATAGAGAAGAGGAAGATAGTAAAAAAATTTCATCATTAAGAAAAGATTTTCGGATTACTCTTATAATGATATAATCGTTTTTTTTTAATTTATATTTTGTATTATTCTTGTTTTTTTCTTAGGTTATCTTGTACTGTGTACGTATTTATAGGCTGTAATTCGGTTGCAAATTTCTGGTTCTCATAAACAAGAAATTTGACTTGAGGAGCCTTCGAACTTTTTATTCTGTCTTTCCTAGATAGTGATTCACATTCAATATGATTTAATTTGTTCCTGATAAGCAAAGAATAATTAAATCTCTTTGTTGAACAAACGTAAACCACAGGTCTATGTAATGAAACACTTTTTCCGAATAAGAGATGTAACGAATTAAGGAAAGTTCTTATAACTTAGCTCTGTCTACTAACTTATATGATACGCATTTTGATGTATACATAAAGTTTTAAATGCTTTTAACTAATTCTTGAAAAATATGCTTTTAAGTATACAATAATTTATACTGTCAATATAGTATATGACGACTTATAGACTCCTAAATGGATTTAGAAAATGCCCTCACGATATGCCGGTATGATTATGAGTCAGATGCCACTCCTTCGAATATCGGGAATCATATCTATTTATGGTGCCACCAAGGAATTCTCTATTGATGAGATTGTAACATGCATGTTTAATTTAAGCACTTTTTTTTTTCGATAACTAATTAAATTTTTTATTCAAAAAAAATAAAAACAGTATTAAAATTTATAATAACTTTCACATCCTCTTACATAACTAAGCTAAACTAGAACCCTTAACAACTAATTAAATACTTGAATAAGTCAACTAGTAAGATATAGTATTAGACTATTCTTTTTTACATAATAATATTAGACTCTTAGATCTAGTAAAAAAGACTAATTGTTGAGTTAATGAAGTCCAAAAAGCATTATGATGATCCTCTATTAGAAATGGTGCTTTTTGTTTAGTAACGGTCATATATAAAGTCTTTTGCACCGAAGAGCTTAGGTACGTTTTCATTTTCCCTTTATGCTTCCTATTCTTGCGTTCTCTAGAAGCTTCGTGTTTTCCGTCTCTTCATCTTCCTTTCTCATTCCGATGTGATATAGCTCTGTTAGGGTTTAATATTTATGTTTAAAACATTGAACTTTGGTTGTTAAACAAGATAGAATGATTATGAAGTAGTTTTATGTGTTATGTGTTCTTCACTCTTGTTCGTCTTGTATTGCAAGTGAAGGTTCTCTCTCTCTTGGGTTTGGTACGTTTTCAAGTTCTTAAGGTATTTCCTTTGAAAGGAATCGAAGGAGAGGAACGTTGATGGTTGGGTGTTGTCTGGTTCTGACAATAGTGTAGAGTGATTATCTCTTGTTTTCTGTAACCTATATTTTTTTCTTGTATGTGATCTTGAGACTTATATTCACTGGTTGTGTGTCTGATCGTGTAATATTGTTGAACACTATTATAGTGATTCTTGATATTTTAATGCAAGTAAAGAAATGTAGATTCTTTGTCCTTGGATATAGGTAACAAGGAGTTCCTCCTAGTTACTAAACCAAATAAATGAGTGTGTTTCTTCTTTCTTTTATTATGCTTTAACTAATTTCATTTTTAACATTTTGTGCTTAAAATCTAACACTAGTGTTTCATTATATAGTGAATTAAGGCCACAAATTATATTAGGAGATATATATTCGACCTAATTTTGAGTATGATTACTTAAAAAAGAATGGATTTGTATAAAAATAAGTTCAGTTTATTTTAAGTCAAAATATTACTATTTTTACATTTTAAATTAATATAGACACACATTTTAATTATATTCAGTAATTTAAAACTAAAACTAATTCTACCAAAATCATTTTTTACTAAACTCTAAAGACGAGTACAGTGGTAGATTGAGTCGTTGAATACTTTAAATGAAATTAATGAATTACTACATTAAAAAAACATGCTTTACTCTATAAAAAGGACATATTTTAATAATATGTTAGATTTTATAAAATTTAAATTTGTCTCGATTCTCAAATTTGGATAAGCCTACTTTATTTATTTAATGCATGTTTTCTCCTACTGTAAGAGAGAAATTTTATATATAAAATTCACCATGAAATATATATATATATATATATTATTTCTTAAATGGACGTAAAGTTTTAATATTTCATTTTATCCCAATATGTAGTTTCCATTTTTGTCTTCCACAGAAGGAGGAGTAAAGCGAATAAAGGAAGTGAAGTGTGCACGTAGAAAGACCTAGAAAAATCTCAAATAGGTCTTTGGTCACATTGAAGCGTAACATCAAAATTCAAAACTAGTGGTCTTGATTTGATTTTGATACATTGATACCTATGGTGGTGGTGGACGAATCACATTCTCCTCTCTGTCTTCCTTTTCTTTTTCATGGACATCTCGTCTTCACCATAATTCCACACAGAACTTTCTACTTAAAAATGGAGAAATAATAAATAAAACGAAGAAATAAGATAAAAGTACTAAAATTTTATTATTTATGTAAAAATAAAAATAAAAAAAATTAGAGGATGAGATTCACATAAGAAATTTTCGTCAAAAGGAAAAGTGGAGTTCTTTTATATAAAAAGTAAATAAATTTTTTAATAACATTTCCAAATGAAAATTAATACATATTTTTATTATATTAAAAAAAATTATGAAGTAATTAATTATTAAAATCAATACACATTAGTTATAAAATGTACTTTTTATCCTTTAATATAAAACATTAAATGATTTTGATTTTCATATTTCTAATTAATTGGTAATTTTTTTAAATGTGTAATTTTAGTTCAATTGTTACGTTATCAAATTTTTATCCAAGATGAATTAAATACAATATTATTAAAGAGTTTATAACAATTTATACAATTTTGTTTAACTAATTAAGTTAAATCTCTTGATATTAAACTATTATCTAATTATTGGGGGGACTTATTTGGACTGACATGAGTATTTAACATTCCAATTTAGTTTTGGGAATTCAAACTACATAATCAGAAACTAAAACCAAAGAAATTGTTTTGTAAGACTAAAATTAAAATTATATTTCCTGTAAAAAAATACTAAAATTAAAACTATATATAAAACTATATAATTTTATAAGAAGAACACCCCCCCCCCCCCCCCCCCTCTCTCTCTTTATCTTCTCAAAATATTATAAATGGAAAAATTCAACAAGTTGCTAATACGGCTGTACGGTTTTCATTTTGGAAACAATATTCGTTGCATCTTCTCTACGAAGAAATAAAAAGAGGAAAAAAACGACAAAGAATTTGTCACTTACCACCTAAGTCTATCGTATCACTATCACATCCTAACGTTTTTTAAAATAAAAAATACGATAATCTTGAAGAAAAAAATACCGTTGTGTAACAATAAAAAATTCAGTGAAAAGAACCAAATACATTTTTTTATCTAAAAACCAAAATATATTTTTTAGAGTAAGATAATTTTTGTAATGTCTTATTTTTCAATACGTGATTTTATTATTAAAAATAATCTAGTGATAATTTAACTTTAAATTAATTAATTTTGTTTTTATTTTAACTTGTATTATAACACTAATTATTTATAGTCTTAAATTAATTAATTTTAATTATATGTTTACATTAAGTTTTCTTATTCTCTTCAAATCTCGATTGTTTTTTCATTCTAAAATTGATATCTTTCAAATTTATTTTTATAAATGAAACTAATGCATGTTGTTTTAAAAAAGGCCCACTCTCTTTATAAATAAATGACACATAATTTTTAATTTTTATTTTTAGTTTAAATTAATTGCGTGTTTTTTAAACTTCAATATATTTTAAAGTTTTATATGAATTAAGTGTGGTGTTCTTATAATTTTAAATATTTTTAAAATTTTATATTTAAAAATTTGCATAATACGTAAAATACTTTTTAATTAGTACTACTGTTGTCTCAATAACCTCACTAAGACTTCACCAAAAAAAAAAACTCACTAAGAACATGTTAGCTGCTTTGGGAAAAATATTAAATCAATAGTATTTACTTCGATGATGTGCCTAGCTACTTATAAAACCGGAACCTTATTTTTACTATGACTCCAAAATCTAAACTGAGAATCAATACTTTTTTATGGGTAGAAATTAAAAACATATTTAGAAATTTTATACCAACTCACGTTCTTGTCGAATCAACTGAGTAAAACCCTTAACAACTGAGAATCAGTTAGAATGGAATGTGTTGCTGATTAAATTAATATATTACTAGATTCGTTCATGTGTAGTATTCCTCGTGGGTTTAGTTTTTTTGGGGCTGGGGGAAGCAGATTGGGTATTTAACAGTTAACATATACGTTACTGTGGCAAAGAGTAATTTGGGAACTTCATTAGTTCATTTTATTGCAGAGAGTTAGGGTTATTTCCCCTTTTTTATTTACAAAAAATTTAATCTACAAAACTGGATGCAGAGCATAATTTCTTCTGAAGAATGTGTTTTAGCAGGTACAGACTTCAATAGGCCCAACCCAATTTGCACATATCATAATTGAATTTCGATTAGGGTTTTTGATGGGCTTTTGATGATAGATAGAGGCAGCCCACCCAGAAAAACACGAGCATCTGAAGCTCGGGACATTACATTGTAAGAATGAAGAATGATTGAATTTCTCATGACAGACCTGTGCTCCTTGTTCCATCTCCTTAACTTAACCAAACAACAAAAAAGTAATCTGAAAGTTGTGTTGTGCATCCACTTAGGGTTGGGTATATCCGCGGGTTAGCCCATAAAGCCTGCCTTTTATGTAAGCTTGAGCCTTAAAATTGCACTTGCACCCATTCAGAAGTGAGCGAATGCATGTTGAATCACACGACTTGCAGGTTAAATGGATTTGATTTGTGCATTTACGGGTTAATCCGTGGATAAACTATTATTTTTCTTAACAATAGTTAAACACTTTAATTCTTCATGATGGACCAAATTTTTTCTCGTTAGTTTGTAAGTTCTTCTTTTGTTAAACAACAAACAATTAATGCATCAAATGGGAAAAAAGAGAGGAAAAAAGAGAATATCAGTGGGAAAACAAAAGAATGACCTAGGTGAAAATTAAACACAAAATTTTCTCTAATGATTTTTTACCTCAAGCAGGGGCTATGAACATATTTCTACTTGAGAAATTCTTCTTCCACCATCTTAGTGACTATGCACTACGCGCACCTTAATTCTCGATGACAAACCAAATTTTTTCCTTCTGGCTTTTAAGTTCTTCATTGTTAAGCGGTCAAGAATGGATCAAATGAAGGAAAGAAGGGGGGAAATAGAATATCAATAAGATAGAAAAAGAAAAGAAAAAATTCACCAGCCAAGAGGAAAGAAAAAGATTGACTTACTTAGTTATGGAGACCAATGATGCCCTAACAGAACCTGCAAGTTAGGATTAACTGAAATGAGTCTTTTCTTGAAATTTGCTAAGGGAAAATATAGATAGGGAAACAGAAAGCATTTTAAACCGCTAATCCTCGGAGAAAGAAGATTCACGTTCTTCTAAAATTTCAAATGCCAGGAAACATTCACAAATAGATAAAATAAATACATCAAAGATAAAACCATAAAAAATGACAACTTTGTGTTTATGTTTTATGTAAATGCAGATAGCATTAATCTAACAAACATGAAAGCAATAAGTTAAGGAGAAAAACTAATTTTCAAAATTGAGCTTATAAGACCCCTGTGAAGCAAAATCTATTAAATTAGAATTAAGAAAAAAAATTACACGTAGAAAGAACAATATCCCATATTTAATTAAATTCAAGCATATAACTATAATAATCATTCTATATTTAAAAGAAAGTTTCACAACAAATTTTTTTCAATTTTGTTCATTTATTCTAACATAACAATAACAGTCACCATCATGTTCACATGCACTATAAAAATCTCAGATGTGTAATGTGTCTCTATTATCTTAATATTCATCTTTAAAATGAAGCTTTAATTAAAGATTGAAAGAAAAAAAAATACATATATCCATACATATAACAACACATATAAGGGATGGTTGATAAATCTAAAATGACGGGTCATGTATATGATTATAAAACACCAAATAACAATAAATCAGAGTTATCGGAATTATGATTGTGTGTACCTTGTTGGACCATTACTAAATCAAAAAAAAAAATTGGAGAAGATGAGAACGAGATGTCGGAGTCTTCCTCTCTATTACTCATTCAGGAAATTGATATGAGAACATAATGACTCATGGAGCTTAATCTCATATAAATATACTAGAGAGGGGACCCTAACAAATTACTCAGGAAAGAGTCGTGCCCACTGGGTTCACCCATCATGAAAAACCAGGGTCATACTGAAGTCTACACAGCTACCCAACTAGACCCAATAACAATAGATGTCAGAAGCCCAACTCAATATAATTACAATGGACCAGTCAAAATATTAAAATTTGAATATTCATTAATCCAATTAATTTAAAATACAAAATTAATTAATTAATATTGCTCACGAAAAACAGCTATTGCTATCGATACCATATTAAACCAAAAGCAAATGAAAAGAAAAATTTCTAACAATAATTTCATGTGAGAGAATAAGAGAATTTAAGGAAGCTCAAGATTGACACGTGTCCTAACTAAACATTCTTTTCATAAATAGTTATAGTTTCCCTTCCTCCCCAACACATACATACCTAAAAAAAATATTACATATAAATATGATATTTTAAATAAACAAACTAGACCAAACTAGGCCTAATCATAATCATTTTCAGGTCATCTGACTTATTTTCACCCTATATACTTTGAATGATGATAAAAGAAACAAGAGAGAGTGTAAAAAAATGAATGTGAGTGTGAGTGAGGAAAAAAATAATAACTGACTAATTCATTATTCGTGTGTTTGTGGTGTGCGCGTACTTGTGTCCAGAATGCTAGAGTGTGTATTTTTAGGTATGTGTGTGTTCAAGAGGGAAGAAATATTGTATATTGTGACTAAGGAATGTGTGTGCAGTTAACGGGGGAGGGGGACAACAATTTAAAGACATTATTGGTTAAAATGTAGGCCGACAATTGCAAGGTGCACGATCAGTATCATCTTTGAGCTAGCCATTATTGCAAGCAAGTTCAAGAAGACCGAGCACGAGTGGTAAGTGCATGTATCTAAAAAAGGATGAATGATTAGCATATAGACCATAAAATTAAACTAGGAAAGAAAAAGAATTAAGTCAATTGAATTTCGGCATCTGTTAGCCCAAACTTACCATATGTAGAAAAAAGCAAACTCCTACCCAAAGCAATGACTTATTTTGTGATTCAATTCAGTCTGAGAAAAGTTTGTTCTTCTACCTGAATCATGAAGATTTTAAATATTTGTTATTTTGTTTACATTTTGCACCTAATTAATTAACATTTCTTGTCCCACAATTACCAAATGTCTAATAATTCATATCTACACATATTCCGATAACTGTGAAAATTAGAATTTTATTTTCAATATTTCAATATCTTTATGCTATAATGAATATCTTAATTTCTATTCCTGTATAAAATTTGTTGGTGAATACTTACATAAGACCCTTTCTACATCGGTCTTAAACACATTCTACGTTGGGTTTGGTTGTCTTCATCTTCTTTCTCTTGTTCTTGTTAGTGTTATTGTCAAAGCAGTAGAAAGATGTAGAATTAGATAAACTTCATCTAGAATTACCTGAGCGAGACGAGTATAAACTTCATTTAGGATTCTCCAACAAGATTGTTACGGCTTTGATGAACAGAGAAAGAGGGCTTGAAAACATTGACAAAATTATGAGATCAATAAATAATACTCACACTGGGTCTCTAGCTAGTATTATATGTTTCATACCTAGGGTGGGGATTTACACCTCTCAATATGATTGATACCTTCTATAGACTTTTTTCTTATTCCTACAACTATTATACTAATCAGTTTATTATTTTTATCTCAACAACAATATTGCCTAACCGAATGATCTTTCAGGAACTATTTTGCAATTAAGTATCTTTCAGGGACTAGCTTGTTAGTTTCATGGACAAATTTGATGGTTTACTCCAAAAATTATCATGCAGCTCTGCCTATGTGGGTCGTAAATGTAGGGAAACAAATTCTTTCACCCACAATGATGAGAATAAATAATAATATAACAAAGATACAAAGATATCTCATGTATAGAAATGAAAAAAAGGACACGAATTTAACGTGATTTGATACTTTTGTCTATGTTCACAAGAACATCTCAACAATGATCATCATCTCGAATTAATAAGATTATAAGTTGAGAAAATTCTCCCCATTAGATGACCCCCTCTCACTTGGGTGGTCTCTTCTCTCTTGACGAAGACTCCTTTTTATACACCTTGCATCTTAATTTAAAATCCAACTAATAACATCCTAAATCTAAATGATAAAAATAATAACATTTTCTTTAATTATCTAAACATAATTCTCAGATTTAAATTAAAAATTTGAATTGTACTCCCAATAATTTCCTCCTCGATTAAAGTTTCCAAATTCATTCTTGATTTCTTTAACTTTCCATAGAAGTCTGTCACAACCATCTCCAATTTTTTGTTCTTCACCCGATGCTTCCATTTCGCAAGCTTTGGCGTGTTTCCCCCCATATCTCTGATATTAATATTCATGAATATTGGATTGTGACACTTTTTGTACTTCTACCAATGTTAGCTATTAGCTAATGAGATATGTCACTTGACTTCTACATTGTCTAGAAGACGTTTGACGTAAGGGTCCCATGTAGATCAACCATCAACTTCATCAAATTTTAATACTCGTTTGACAAGTCACTGATCCATACATGCACAATGATGAGAATCAAACAATAAAACACATAAATACACCCACATATAGAAATAGTGGAAGAACAAAATTTAACACGGTTTGATAGCTCTAACTTACTTCCAAAGAAACATTTCAACAATATCCATTATCTCAAATAAGTTATTATAAGTTTTGTGAATTAACAAACTTAAAAAAGTCCTCCCGATTGGACGATGTCCTATCACTTGAGTGGTGTCAACTTCTTTCTTCACAACGATAGTTTATATACCTTCCATCTTAATATTAAAATTAAACCAATAACATTCTATATTTAAATAAAAATAATATCATTATCTTTATCCACACATAATTTAAAAATTTGTAATTGGAAATTTGGAATATTCTCCCAACAATGAAGATGGGTGGAGAATTGAATTGGTGTTCTGACTGATTAATGCGTTGTTGTGATATTACAATTTCATAAGTGTCGGTGCTGCGTATTGGGACATTTATTTCAGTGGCCAGATTAGAATCTAGAATCTAGATGGTGGAAGGAAGACACGTCAGTTGCCATTGTTTTTATGCGGTGGGTTCATAGTGCCATTTGCTTGCTTTTAATACCTCAGTTTCTAATTGTCACATTCTAGATTTGGTGGGTTCAAAAGTGACCTGCCAAATGAGTTATTCAATTTAATTTGTTCAAGTATTTCTTGAAGAGAAATAAATTACGGATTTCGACATTTAATTGTTTCCGACGTGAAGGTCTTCCTAAGAGCTTAATTATTAATATATGATGCAGCCATGTCAATAACCCGAACATTATGGAAGAAAGCTTCAAATGGTAATTAACACACATATAATTAATATATATATATATATATATATATATATATATATATATAATGTATTGTGGGGATCTACATGCATTAATTCATGGCTCACAGATGGAGCTTTTTAGTGTGCGGCAATCCCTGTTTATATATGTAGAATCCTTCATCAAGGGTACTAGCTATAGCTCGTTCTATAACAAATTAATGAGGTTGTTGGTGAAGGAACTCCGTATAATGTGGATTAATTTGCTCATTTGGGTGCAAGATTGGTGTATACTTTTCAATGGTGTGTCTCCGTTACAAAGCTCATGAAATGTGCTTTTTGGTCCTATCTTGTATTGTTGGGTGAGCTGATGGTTTAATTCATGTAAATTGATTGCAACTTTGTTTGTAGTTTCAAGACCTATTGGGAGGGCGGTTTTGCCAGGTACATGTTGCCCTTTGCAGCTTCTTAATTTTATGGTGAGTGTAGACTTTGTATAAGTTGTTTTAATTAATACATCTTGTGGTTAATCAAGTTAGCTTTCTTTCAATTCAGTGAAATCTTTTGCTTATTATAAATACATATATATATATATATATATATATATATATATATAAAATATCTTGGTGTGGTTTGATTATGAACTGGCATAAACATTTTTGAGTTTTCTTCTATTTTTTTCTCTGTCTAACAAAAGGATAGTTTTATGTAATAGTTTTTCTAACTGATTTCAATTATTTTTTTTTTATCAAAATTGTATTTAAGAACATATATCATCTGATATTTCATATGGTCTTTACAAAACCTAATATGGACTGTCTTCTCTTAAAAATAGTGTTGAACGTTTTTGTGAATTACAAAACGTGTTTTGTTAATTAATTTGATAAAATATTTAAAACATAATTGAACCACCTTGTATTTTACATTACTGTATATTTTTTAGGAAATAGTAGATGTAGAAGAAAAAACAGTGTTTTATAGCCGTTTGAATTTGAATTAACTAATAAATTAAACTCATTGATAACATTTAATCTGGAATGAATGAGTGTAATCTTAGTGCATTTGACTTGTTGGCCAATGGCATTCATGGGGCCCTCATTGCACAAGATTGCTTAGTTTGTCCTCTATCAAATTGATTTGTCTCCAAAGAAAAGAAAAGAAAATTGATGGGTACCTTAACTTCCTTCTTTTCTAAATCATGGCAAAAGGAGGAATTAACTTGTTGATTTGCATGCGTTAAAAAATTCCACACTAGGATATTAGTTCCAAAATTGCATCACATGCCTTACCCAATCTTTTATTTGTTTCCAGCAATGGGAAATGAGCTACAATTGTTTGGGCATTTAAAAGGCTCCAAGCTAGCTAGCTCACAACTATTAGTAGATTTAGTTAAAGATATACTCACTTTAGAAAGAAAAGTAAAAAAATTATTGAATGAAAAAATAATGGTTAAGATTGTAATTAATTAAATGAATATTATATAATTAAGTAATTGTTTAAATCTTAGTCGTTATTATTTTTTTAATTAATAATTCCAACTTTTAACTTTATTTTCTGAAGTATAATCTCTTACTATTGTTAAAATTACTATAATTTCTCACTCTAAAATATCTAAATCCTAATTTTAGATTATGAGAGTTCAAAAAATAATAAAAAATTATGAGGTGACATAAAACAAAATAGTAAGCATAGCTTTGATAGTTTGATCGATATAACGTTTCGAGTAATTAAAAGTTATGTTTTTTTATTATAAAATTGTATTATAAACAAAACCTCTGTTTACTTACGTATTACTCAAATATCATAAATTTTTAATACTGTTGAAACCAATTTATAAGGAAAAAATATATTTTTACATACACACAGAATAAATTAACTATATGATTAAATAATTGAAAATATTAAGAGTAAATAAAAGGAGAGGGAGAATCCTACAGAAATGGTCTTGCGTGCTAAAAGATGTACGGTCAAATATCTTGGCATGCCCTATCCCAGAGAACTGTCCCAAAAAGCCTGGTATAAAAACTGTTTCTGAAAAAGTTTACTGGGGTAACATACAGTGTAAGTATATATTTTGGGTTGCGGTAATCTAGAGAATTAAACAGTGATATATATATATATATATATATTACCCTTATTTACTATTTTTGTCCCGTGGTTCTTTCTCCATCTGATGGCTCTAAGCATATCTCTGTCATTGCTGTGTGTTTGTTTTGTCTGTGTACGTAAGTATTCTCTCATTATAATATTTTCTTTCACACCCAATGTTTTAGTTACCTCTAGGGTTTAATTTGTATGCACCTTCCAGCACTCATTTTGACAATGACAACCAGCACAGTATTTGAAGGATAAGTGTAAGTTAAAGTCCTATATCAGATAAAAATAGATAAGTTAAATATTATATAAGTGAGAATAAAACTCATAAATTTGAACCTTAAAGTTTTGGATTAAAGTGTGATATTCAATTCACTTATATGATTACTCAGGTATAAATCTTCTCAATATTAACAAACCAGATCTCTTGTACCAAAACCATGCTTCCTGTATATTCTTTTTCTAATTTTTATGCAATCTTTAAATACAAGTAATAAGTTAACACATTTATGTGTTATAATTCAAATGTCGCACATACTGTTGTGGATGTATGAAGGAATCATTATCCCTTTTAGTTGCATCCAATTATATTATTAAGTGAAAATTCTATTTGCCTTCTTGTACTTCAAAAAAAAAAAAAAAACTAATGAACTATCAAATTTTGACACAATGCAACTAATAGATATATAGTTGCACTAATTAATTAGTTTAATCTATGATTATAAGTATGAAGAAAACATTGTTGGTGTGTTTGTTAAATATTTTTAGATTATCATATTATTAATATAAAGTAATAATCAATTTTGTTAAAAATTAACTTTGATTGAATAACATAGTTGACCATTTAATAGAATTTCTCATCTCAGTAATATTTCTTCTTTTATAAAACTCAAATCAAGATCTTCAAGTTTAGCTCAAACTCAGATTAATAACATGTTGGTTGTATCCCTTAAATATATGCTTATTAAAGTTCTGTTTTTTACTATATGTGTATGAAAAATATTTTACTGTTAGAAAAGTAAAACTCGTTTTTCCAATTAATATTTACTCCCTCAAAATAGATTAGCTAGATAAGTATATAAGTTTGGTTAAAAAAAAAGAAACCTTGGCACTCACCACCACTCCCCTGTAGAAAAGATGAAGCCCTTTTTATGTATTACTTTGTTTACTAATATACTTCAATTCACTTGGCCTGCCAAATGTACAGCAACAAAAAGTTGGGTTGTTAGAAACTAGTCCTATTGGATTGATACAGTTAGGGCAATAATGGTAAATCGGGTTCGTAATAAGGCGATAAGGTTCATGTGTGTTGACAAATGGCAAACAATAATTGTATGATTATAGGGAAAACGTATAGTTAAATGCTAATGTCACTAGCGAAAAAAAGGAGTATAAATATGAAAGAGAGAAAGAAAAAGATGATAATAGCTAGAAAGCAACCAACATGGCCCATAAAACGTCTACTCATTAGCCCAATGACATGATTCCCATCTCCCTCTCCCTATTCATTTCACCTAGCTAGCTTTCACTCTCCCCCCTTTTTAATTCCTTCCCTTTATTATCAATTTACAATTTCTAGATCTTCATCATTCACCACCACCACAATATGTCTTCTTCAAGTGGCAAAGATTTGGGAGAAGGATCAAGCTCTCCAACAGATAATTACCAACAGAGTCCAGGGACACTTAGCCGCTATGAGTCTCAAAAGAGAAGGGACTGGAACACTTTTGGTCAGTACTTGAAGAATCAAAGGCCCCCAATTCCACTCTCACAGTGCAATTGCAACCATGTGTTGGATTTTCTTAGGTATTTGGATCAGTTTGGGAAGACCAAGGTTCACCTTCAAGGGTGCATGTTCTATGGGCAGCCAGAACCTCCAGCACCTTGCACATGCCCCCTAAGACAAGCTTGGGGAAGCCTTGATGCTCTCATAGGGAGGCTTAGGGCTGCTTATGAGGAAAATGGTGAGTCCCCAGAGACTAACCCTTTTGCAAGTGGCTCCATCAGGGTGTATCTCAAAGAGGTTAAGGAGTGCCAAGCCAAGGCAAGAGGTATCCCTTACAAGAAGAAAAAGAAGGCCTCAAATCAAAGCAAGGGAAACGATGAATCATCCTCCGCCATGCACTTCTCTTGAACAACATCTTCAATATCGATCCCCTTGGACCTTTCAAGTCATGGTAATTAATTAATTAACTAATCTTGCTTGTCATCACACTCATGATCATAAACTGTGCTTAACTAGGATGATTAACTCAGTGTGGTGCTAGGATCTAATTTTTTTCCCCCTTAACGGCATGCTAGGATCTAGTTAATAGTAGTAGTATTGCTTATAAGTTAATATGATCATAACCTAAAACTTACTAGTATAGTAATTATACATATGGAATTCAATCTAGGTGCATTATCATTTAGTTTATAAAAATCAGGGCTTATAATTTTGGATTCTAGCTAGTAAGTCACAAATATGGACCAGCAAAATCGTAATGATAACTAGTTATCATTAAAATTAAACATTAGTGTATTATTGAAAAGTAATATTTACATTGTGGCTTTCAAGTTAAAGAACTAAGAGTTTCACTTGTAGGGTCTACAATTAATTAGCCTATGAAACACTGGTTTGGTATATTAATACTTACCCACGAAAGTATTAGCAATACTGTTGTCAATTCGTTAGGTTGGAAACGTGAGCTATAATAGTGATTAAATAAGATTTGAAAGATTATGTTACTCTACCCTCGCACACAGGCTCTAATACCCACTGACATGGAATTATTATGGAACAAAAACAATAAAACATTGTGATCCATCTGTATAACTTTAATTATATATGTTCATTATTTGCATGTTAGCTTTCCCCTAAATTTTGCTCTTTTAAGATTCTGCAGATTTTCTGTCCCATGAATTTTCAAAGTGAAATGACATATTCTCTATTAAGTTTCTAAGCATTAAATAACACAATGATTGAAAGCATTTGATTGATTAAGGTTCTACTTAACATTGAAATTATTTATAATATAAAATTGTAGAAAATGCATGCTTTTTGTAGCCCTTATCTAATTCACAATTTAATACTAACAAAATCATGATTGTATGGAATCTTGTAAATGTTGAAGAGCCTGATGCTAATTATATATTATGCTAACCTTAACCATTTTCCACCATCCTCTCCTCCATATACCACATTTATTGCTATCTTTGATATAGAAGATCTTTCCATGCAAAGGGTGACCGGATATACATGTCTTTTTTCTCCACTTTGTTTTATTACCATGTCAAATACGGATTCAAATATTCTGTCGTCTTTGAATGTCTCCTTTCATGTCCTTTAATAGAAAATTAACACTTTAGTTTTTTTTTTTTAAAAAGCCAGCAAATAGGATAAAGAATATTATTTTTCAATCACATATCAGTTTTCTTTTGGAGAGAGACAAGGAAGAGAATAGGGAATTGAGACATGTAACTTCTGTCGATAATGTACCTTGATTGGATCATGTTGTCTAGCATCTGATTCTGTGGAATAGTACTTATATATTCCTTCCTGAAAATGTTATTAGTGTCATATATAATTTTAATAAGCCTATTATTGTTTGGTTAGGCAAATGCTTGAGCTCTGTGCTTCCTCCCACCATCTCTCACATGTTTTTGTCGGTGGTTTATTATTAATTAATTCAAATGGAACTTCATTGGCAATTTGACTGAGAATTTTCTTTTTCTTTTTTCTACACTAGTAGATTATATATTACATATTGAAGACAAGCTATTGGTTTCAAGTGATTATTCCACTCACACACACGTAAACTCGTCAAAACTTACTACACACATGATTCTTTAAGCATATAAATTATATATATATATATATATAGATTATTGAACTACGTAAAGCTTTGGTGAGGGCTTCTTTAAGCATATATAATGCTTCCTATAATACAGCATTCATACAGAAATCATGTGTAGCTTATAGCAAATATCAAGGGAATATTCAGTTTGTACGGCTATTTGTCTGCACAGTCTCTGTCAGTGTGTGGCAGCTGGTGGCAAGTTAGGGTTTTCCTTGTACGTATTATGATCAAAGTATGTGAAAACTATTTGTCGGCAGCTTTTTTTGTTGGGAATCTGAGATGTTTTTTTTAGTAGAGTAATCAGATTTTCACTTGTGTTTCCTTCAATGATAATTAAAGAGACATATGTGGACATACCTCCTACTTGGTGCAACCTCTATATATCTTTCCCTACCTTCATTTTTTTCCCATCAATAAGTCATAGATTAGGAACTAGTTTATTGGATAAGCTTTATTTTTTTTTTAATAAGCTTTCCCTACCAAGTGGGTATTACTTGCAACTTGTCTTGTTAACATTTAATAAAAATCTCTTATTTTGGATTCTGAAAAAAAGGGTAAGCCTTTTTAATAAGTATTCATAAGAGAAAACGATAAAATGAATTAAAGAGATAACTAAAATAAATTAAACTTCTTTCATAACTTAAAAACATGTTATGTGTCATAACTTATAAAAAAAGTTAAAAGATGTATAAGTTAATTTTTAACTTATAAAATATATTTGATATCTTTTCATTTTTTATTTTTTGTATAAGTTGTTATTAAAAAATTTATTTAAATTGATTATCTATTTATATTTTTACATAGAGTATTTATCGTTATCCAGCTTAATTCTAGATGCAATATGTGAGACACCATATTAACAACCTCATCAAACAGATCGTTTCTTGGGAATATACATGCTTGAATTATTTGATGAATTACTACGTTATATATTACTGGCCCATGTAGGGTATGCATATCTCTTTTGAAATCTTTTAAGTACAGAAATATATGCGTCAGAACAAACAAATGCAGTTACGGGGCATTGATGGATAAAGGACTATCTATTATGGCCCATAACCCTAACCGTGGAAGCATTTGAAGAAATCCTTTTTCTTTATTCTTGTATGAGTTAATGATATAAGTACTTGAAAGTTGAAAGTGTAAAAAGAGCTTTTAGAGTATTATCTAATCATACATTTTTATTTATAGTAAATATGCTGAATTTAATAATAATTATTTGTTTAATAATCATATTTATCATAGTTTCTAAGAAATTGACAGTATAACAAAAATTATAATGAAAATCTATAGAAATTAAATTTGTAATTATTAATTTTTTTTTGGTTAAGTAACAAAATGCATGTGTTAAGCTGTCTTATATTATTGGTTAGAGTGAAAATCCTTCTAGTAAAATTTCGAATTTAAGTATTATAGATAAAAAATATAATTAAAAAGAAAAATATTATTAAAATTGATTAATTAGATGATTTAATAGAGATTAATTATTAATAGAATTGATAAATATTTCATATTAATGTTATAGCGTCACTAAAATAAGTCACCTTACGACACTCTTAGTATGTGTTAATTTGTAGCCTCGTGCATTTTCACTTTGATAGGTGTAAAGAAGTGGATATATATAGCCTTACACATTGAATAAATATAAGACTTAAGTAATTGTTTATAATGTTTATATAGTCTCACACATTGACTAAATATAACCCTCATGCATCTTACGTAGGACATAGCCCTATGCCCAACATGAAACATGATTCATTGTCTAATTGAAGTGTATTCAAACACTTCTGATTATTTGTCTCGTGACGGATATGAGTTAGTTTTTCATATATATTAACTGATATATAATTCTCTATATATTTTGGGCTTCTATCGTGAATTGTAAGCACAAGGTCACGTAGAGAGAGACAGAGAGATTCGCCTGATCATTTGGACAAAGAAAGAATTATGCATATATATTAAGCCATGATTATATCTCCTTGCAGGATAATGTAGCATACAGACTATACAGTCAAATTGGAGATCCTTATTTTTACAAGGCACAGTCTATTTGGAGGTTCGGTTTCTATTTGGATTGATAATTTGTTGGCATGCCACTCTTTTTAAAGTTGCTCTTTTGTTTACCCGGGAGTTTGTAAGATCCTAGCTGAACAACATACTCATTAATTATATGACGTCGTTAATGCCTTGGTTTATCTTCGCATTCAAACTTCTCAATTGCATATGTACATGCATATATAGTTAGTTTGTCATTTAATTTTCGGATTGGTTCCATTGAAGTGTAAGGTATTTTAATAAGCATATTGATTTCTTATTAATTAGGCGCATAAAAAATAATACTACTATATTCCTTTCTTATCATGAAGGTTAGAACCACAGTCGTGAATATATTATTTATTATTATGTAAAATTTATTAAACTTAATCTCAATTTATTTTAATGAAACTTATATAAATATATTATTAACTTTATCATGTTAGAAAAGTGTCAAGGTATCTTTTGTGATTGATCACACTGTTAACTGAAAACAGATAATTTTAAGAATCTTTGTTCCTAGCTAGCAATTTGCTTCTAATAGTAAAACTGGAGTATATCAAGGTCTCAAGTTTATTTTTAGTATTGAGAATCTTTTTGATTGGTGTATTTATGTGACTCGTTTCTTTTCATCCTTGTGAAATTGCCTTGTAAGATTTTTTTACCAGGGTTAAAGTACCACTTTTACTTTATTTCTTATTAAAATTTTGATTATAAAAAAATAGAGCAAATTATATTCGCACTTTCTGTGTTTTTTTAATTACATTTGATACTCATCTTATTTGCATTCTACAAAAAATGTCTTAATTGTTTAGCTCACATTACATTTAGACCCCCTTCCTGATAAACATTGTCTAATAATTTAACAGAAAGTAAACACATGTTGATCACATGACTTTTAATGAAAATTTGTGTTTAAAATACCTTCATTTTCTCCCTCAAAATCACATCTTGGGTTTTACAAATCCTCTTCTTCTTCAACAACCCCTCTTCACTTACCACCGTCACCTCCTTCTCTTCCTCCTCCTACTCTCACGGCAGCATCATCTCTTCCTCGCCACAGTCGTCCTCGCCCATCAACACAGCGTCCGGGCGCACCCACTCCTGCCGAAGCAACTATTGTAATCACCGCCACCGCCATATCCACCTCCACCACCTCTTCGTCCCCTACAGTAGCTTCGGTCATTTAGTTTCCTGTACACCATCGTTGTCGAGGCTAGCGACATCAACAGTCTTGGCGCGTCCGTCAGATTCAGATTCAAGGGAATGATATCGATTTTAATTTGAGAAAAACACAGGGGTGTGAGTGTAATTTACTCTAACGGATCTGCTCAGATATTTTAATTAATGTTAGTTAACAACGTTAACAAAAAGATGTAAAAGTAATGTATAAAAAAAGAGGAGTATTGAGTATAATTTAAAAAAAAAACACATGAGTACGAATGTAATTTACTCAAAAAAATATATTCAAAAAGAGAAATGGATGCACATAATGTCATTTAAGTACTCTATTAATGTGATTAGGGTGAATATGTATATTGGTAGAAGAAATATTAACACTCTCTAATACATTTTTATTACCATTTTTTTTATTAGTTAAATTTTATTGAAGATCACTAAGTTCCATTCTTTATTTAATGAGTCTTGTTCACAATTTTATAAATTTTCAATAAGAATGTGTTAGAAGGGACTTGCTAAAAAAACACTTATGTAGGTAATGATCTTAAATTTCAGTGATTAAAATATATCATTGATTAAAATTGTTTTTGGTAGCCTTGTACTTTTTCAATGAAGTTTCTTTTAGCTGACAGATAAAAAGATGTCATTGATTAATATTTTGTGTATATAATAAATGAAATTTGTTTATTGTATAAAAAATATTTAAATATATGCATTAAATATTGACTTTTAATCAATCTATGCATTATTTTTTCAGATACCTTTTATTTGTCTTAAAAGAAGCATTTTGCTAAATGAAATTTGCATCACTTCTTAATATTTGTAGTCTTCAAGATACACATATTTAAATAATATATATATATATATATATTATAGATACATTTTACTAAAGTGAATGTTTTTGGGGTTTAACATTTTTTGTATAAAATCGATATAAAAAGTGTTTTTTCATGCCGTCTTGAGAATTGATGTTGAAAGTATCCTACTTTCAACATCCTTTGCTTCAACATTTATTTAAAATTGATGTTAAAAGTTTTTTACTTGATGTTAAAGGTATTTTATTTAGTAGTATTATTTACTTATTTCTCATATATATGTTAATAAAAATTAAAATCAATTCTATTTTTGGTCAGTGTTGAAATAAGTTTAAACTATTAACTAGTTTTGTTTTTTTGCATATCCTTCAAAAAAATTAATAAATGAAAAGGTTGAGACGTGCAAGTTGCACTAATGATTGTAATTCATGTATCTATGTATAGTCTTTGACTTTTCCAATTCTTGGGGCAATTTTACTTTAAAGAAAATAAAGTTGTACACTTGAGAATGGGAGGTTTTTCGTTCAGCCAATCATGAGAATCGTGACAAGCCCCATTAATTGGAAAATTGTTTTAAGCATAATAATTAACTTCTAAAAATATTAGTTTTTTTGTTAAATGTTTTAAGCATAATAATTAGTAACTTCTAAAATGTTAGTTCACGCGTCTTAAATTTTATCCATATGTCAGAGATATCACCAATTAAGTGTCCATATCAATACAAGAATTAACTCAACAAGCCTTTTGAATTCCTCATCAACTTAAATAATTGTTTTGTTATTTTTGGGGTTAAAAGTCGTCCACTAGCAAAAACAAATTACTAAAATTATTGTCACCAAAATCAAATTGAACCAAATTCGAAAGTTGTTATATATTTGTGCTAATATTTAAGATATTAAATATTTTTTTAAATCTTTAATATATTTCAAATATGGTTTAATTCCAATTTTAGCAGCAACAATGAGTTAGAAAATTTACCTGTGTCAACTTTTAATACCAACAGTGATAAAACAGTAGCTGAAGCTGATGACGAATTTGAAAGGTGAGTTAAATTAATTCCTGGTATATAAAAACAATAATTGATCACACTATTTATAATTAATGTTTCAATTATTTGGCCAAAAGGGTAGACTATAATCCATGGATGAAGCATTTCATGGAAGACTGAAAGCATGTGGAGTATAAAAGATTCGTTTCACTGAGATTTTCAAGTTTATTTTTCCTCTTAGACCACATAAAGTCATTTTGAAAAATAAAAAATAAAAATCTTTGTTGTGATACATAAACCTTGATAGGTAAAAATAGTTTTCATTTCATGTTATAGAAAACATTTATAAGGATTTGAGTTAAATTTACTGAACAACAAAAACAAAACTGCCACAAAGGTTTAATACTTTATTTATTTTTTCTTCTTTTCATTCTACCACAACCACGTTGTTTATTCACACCACTTCTACTTTCAAAAGCGAAAATTTATAAATGATTAAAGTAGATAGGGGGATTCAAGTTGTGGGAAACAATTTGGGTTGGGGCAATGGTTTGAGTTAGAGGTGTTTCCAGCATAATTTAAATAAATAATTAATAACAATTTAAACAACACTTTTATCAAACAAAAAATCATCACCAACTTAAGCATACCTGATGAGTCATATTTACAAATATTTCAAACACAAAGATGATGAAATTTAAATTTCATTTTAATTATATAATGTTATTTATTTTTCTTAATGTTTAACTTATTTTCATAAAAAAATGTTGAAATAAAATATCGATTTTGTCGTTAAAAATTATTATGATAAATAAAAATACAAATGAGCTATTATCTTAAAATAAAAATAAATGTAAATAAAAAATATAAAGATATAGAATCACCTGTGAGATTTAGATCATGTTTAGAAATTATTTTCAATAAAAATAAAAAATAATAATTGTACTTATTCATAAATTAAAATCAATTTATGCAGTTAAATTTATGAAAAATCTTTCATTTTCAAAAAATAAAGTGGTTGATTTTAACTTATAGAAGAAGTTAAATACATTTTACCTTATTATTTTTTCTCTTATATGTTTCATCATTAAGTAAAAAAATTGCTAAAATTCTTAAGTCAGATGTGGTATAATAAAATCCTCAATAATAAATTAAGAACCAAATTGAAGAGCGCACTACTGGAAATACTCTAACTGGCCTGTATACAACCAATTATCACGGTAAAAAAAAAAAAATTGCGAATATAACACAGAAAATTTGTGAACACACATAAAGGAAGTTCCAATTGAATAGCTATTCACAATCCCTTTTCTCATTTTTCTTGTGTTCTTAGTAGACAAAGAAAGTAAATTTACTGCACATAATGAAAGTTGCACTATTAAAATTCTAGACACAACCAAATTTGAACCTTACTGTGAAAATACCTAACGTAAAATGCTTTTTCATCAAAAAAGAAAGGCTAAAGATGCTTCCATGTCCAATGGTAATATCTTTCTATTCTTCTCAATCAGAGTCTCCATCACCGCTTGCTATGAAACATTCTCTGTTTTGGGGCAGAGAAATGTAACCATTAGATTGAGAACCACGAACATTGAAAGACAAAAATACACAATAAATCAAAGTCACATCGGTGAAAACTGAAAGCTATGCTAAGATTGAGAAGGATTTAACCATGTAATAGAAAATAGAAATAAAGTTCTAGCTAATTAGTGAGTGCATATTCCAGCCCAAAAGTTCCCCTCACAGCAATTTTACCTTCTTATAATAATAATATTAATAATAATATCATATTATTTAAAATATAATATAATAATGCCTCTCACTGTTAAAATATAATATGAAATTATCAAAATAATTCTAAAATAAAATATTTCAATATTAATCAATATATGTATTATTGAAAGAATAAAAAGAATGAAACTATTTCCAATTGAAATTTGAAAATGTTAAATAATTTAAAGTATAATTGAATTAGTAATATATTGCTATAAAAAAAATCAATTTAGATGAAAATAAAAAAATGTATATTTCATCAAAGGTATGCAACTTATAAGTTTATTTGAAACTATTTCATTCTCTCATGCTTTTTAAAAATATTTTATTTTCTTTGGGTCTTGATGATGTATTTTATTCTTTTATTTTCATATATAAAAATAATTTTAATTAATAAGAGAAATATTAAAATTATTAATTTTAATCGATAGATAACCCATGTAAAGCACGGATATAACAATTAGTTTAAAAGTATAGTAAACAACAAATGTTACTTTCCATTTTATATTTTCTATTTTTAAATCTTTAATAATTATCTTAAAGATATTGGTTAACATTTACCAAGAAAAAGAAAAAGAAAACTACAGAAATAAAGCTATATTATTATGATGATGATGATAATGATGAAGTGAAATTCTCTATTTTCTGAGACAGCAAGATTTCTAATTTATTTACAATTATTACATACCCATCACAGTATTGAATATTGATAATGAGCAATCATGGCATCAACATGCAGGGGCGCTCAAATCTTGCGTTAGAGCATTAGAAAAAGATACTTGCACAAACAAAGAATACTAGGAACACAAATTCAGTTATCCATCGCAATTATAGGTTCGAAACCTAAACCAGTTGACTGATGATACATAATATTCTTAACAACAATCATAATATTTCATTATATTAGTATATCATAATAAACACAAAAAAGTGTTGAATAAACAACATTGAACAGTCTTCAGGTTGAATTTATTATAATGGAACTCTAATACTCTATGATGTATGACAAACAGAGAATATGATTCAGATAGTTTTTCTTTTATATAGATAATCATCCCAGTGATGTATACAGCAGTTGGTATCTGTCAACCAATCATTAACAATCGTAAGTACTAAAGTGTGTCTGATAGAGCACTGAACATTGAGAGTAAGACTGAGCAAGGCATGGATTAGTATTGGGCTCCAACTGGGACAAGCCCAATATATGAAAGGTCCACACCACACCCATAGGAAACAGAAGGGTGTAGAGAAAGTGAGTTAGTTAGTTAGTTAGAGGCTGATTTGGCAGGTTGTTATGCCAGGCAGCATGAAAGAGTGGAGGGAATAGGGTAGGCAGTTAGTCATTTTGTGACAGAAATAGTTTCTCTGACGAGCTTTGCTCTGGGAATACATGGGCTTCCTCTCTGGTAATAGTTCCTTTTCAATCAATAATTCTATCTTGTCTTCTCTTAAATTGTGGTTCTATCAATTGGTTCAACCTGCCGGATTCGTTGGGGGAACTTTCCAAGACACCAAAGATGACTGAGAGAGTTGAGGCATTGGTAGCTAAGGTTACTGTGTTGGAGGATTCGTTCAAGCAACCGTTGACCGAGTCTCACCAATCTTTGATGTTGGAGATGGCCAAGCTACTGGATCGACGCTCTATTGATGAAGGGCATAGTGGCAGAGGAGGTGCATTGTTTTACTATGGCGATTCATTGGTTGAGTATCGGATGGCGGCAAGGACGGTGGAGCTGCCCTTGTTAGATGGTACTGACCTGGTGGGATGGATCACATGGGTGGAAACCTAATTTGAAGTGCAGTGCAGCATACATTGAAGGAAGTGAAGGTCAACCTGAGGAAACTCAACATGGAAGGGTCCACCATCCATTGGTTTAACTAGTTGTATGAGACTGAGGACCACTTGACATGGCTTGAGCTGAGACAAACCATGATTGAGAGGTATATGGGGCACCGACATGATAATCCATTCAAAGAGTTGATGTATCTCTGACAAAGTGGAAGTGTTGACGAGTACATAGCAGAATTTGTATACATCTTGTCTTAGGTGGGTCGGCTTCCGGATGAACAATACCTCGGCTACTTCATGGGAGGACTTTGCCCAGAGTTACAATTACAGGTGTGCACCTTTAACCAGCGTACTTGAGCACAGGTGATGAAGTTTGCCCGGGATGTGAAGATGGAGATGCGAGGAGCCATGGAGGAGGTGCTGGAGGGTTTATCATGTGACGACAAAGGACACTTGGGGAAAGTGGTGATGGATTGGAGAGAGATGACTATGAACTTTGTGCTGAAGGGAAACCCAGAGCAACTCCAGGGGTTATTTGATGGGGCAGTTATGTTAGAAGTGAATGACTTTTTGCAGCCGAAATCAATCCTACTGACCAGTAGAGACAGCAGGGGGGCTAATAAAGATGCTACTGGGGAAGATGAACTGATCTTGCACAGTCAATTTCCTCCTCTCAATCTTGGGGACAAGGTTGTTCTTCCAGTGGCAGGATGTGATAGAGCACTGAAGGTGAACACGGAGAGTAAGGCTGAACAAGGCATGGATGAGTATTGGGCTCCCACGACAAGCACAATATTTGAAAGGTCCACACCACACCCATTGGAAACAGAAGGGTGTAGAGGCCATGAGTTAGAGGCTGACTTTGAAGGTTGTTATGCCAGGCAGTTAGTCATTTTGAATCATTTTTGTGGCAGAAATAGTTTCTCTAACTTTTCTATGGGAGTACAAGGGGTCCAAATGTAAGTTCCTTTCCAATAAATAAGAAATCTTCTGTCTTCTCTTGAATTGGGATTCTATCAGGTATCTATCACTGATTTTCTTCTATCATGGGAACACAGCAGTGCTCCCAAATGCCAACCCTCCCCCTCGGAAGAAAGAAAAACAGAAAAAGTAAACGAAAATAGGCTTGCAGCTCTTTTTGACTGAAGTCTTGAGGCAAAAGTTCCTAGGCAATAGACAGATGGATGTTTTGACCTCTGTACAGTAAATAGAAAAATGTTTTCTCATAGCAACATTTTCTGCTTTGGCCTTTTCTTTTTAAAAAATGTGACAAATAGATGTGAAGTTAATGATAAAATACATTATTAATGCGATGGGCTTTTTTTTTTTTTTTTTTTTTGGATTGGTGAGGGAGTTACATATGTCAGGACGAGCGCTTTAAATGAGTTATGAGTACAAACATGTATTTGTGTTTAGGTTACGTGGAATTCAATTATTCAATGATTTCCGTCTTATTAGAAACGAGGTATTTAGTTTTTTTTTTTAAAAAAAAAAAAAACACACACACACAACAGATAGATATTGCCATTTGCCAATGCCTCCATTTCATGAAACCCCGGATAGCACTCTAAACGAACAAAAGATATCTCGAGAAAACACTTTTTCAAGAAAGTTCCATAGCAAAAGTGTATCATCATGCTCTATAAGATACAAGTTATGAGAATCATTAACAACATGATAGTAAAATACTATTACCTTTAACCAAGCAGAGTAATTACAATCGATCACAATAGCACATAAATAACAACACAATGCAACCAATAGTAACGCAAAACAACATTAAATAAACTTATAAAGAAGAAATTAAGAAGGTAAACCAATCAATAAAAAAAAATAAAAAGTTCTAATTTAAGAAATTGACATGGAATAAAAGAGAGGCTAATAACTAACCAGAAGCAGAAGAACGTTTGGAGCGGTTGATTTTCTGCAAGTGAACCTGCGTTTCCATGAAGAGTTTCATTCTCTGGGTTTCCAAATCCTTGGCGAACTGCATCCTCTGTTTCTCCAACTCCACCATTTGCCTCTGTTTCGCTTCTTCCACTCTCTCATAAATCTCCCCAAACCTCTCCAACGCCTCTGCCATCTCTCTGTACCCAAATTCCCAATCTCCTCTTCCTCTTTTCTTCTTCATCGTCCCTTTCTCACTCCCACTGCTCCATTTTGACCCATTCGAATTCTCGCTGTCGGCCTCCGCCGCCGCGACGGCAGCGTCGGCGAACACCGAGAAATTCCGGCGGACGTACGAGTCGGCGACACTATCCGGCGAGGCCGACGCCGGCTTCGCCGGCGCCGGCCGCTTCTTGGTGCCGGATCGAGGGCCGACGGGAATGATGGCCCACAGCGGAGACTTGGCCGGGGGGGTGCTCCGGCGGGTAACTCCGGCGGAGGACGGCGGGGGTGGGGAGGGCTTCTTGGCGGGGAAATTGTCGCCGATGAGGAATTCAAGGCGGCGGAAGAAGGGCCAGGTGGTGGCGGAGTCGCCGGAATCGGAAACCCTAGCCTTCTCGATCTTGTACTTCTTCTTGAGCGTGTCGATGCGGTTCTTGCACTGGATGTCGGTGCGGCGGGCCTTGGCGCTGACGTGGCCGTGGAGGGCGTTGACGGCGTCGGCGACCTCCTGCCAGTGGCGCTGGCGGAGGTTGCCGCGGTTGAGTTCGAGGTGGCGCTGGCCCCACGCTTCGATGAGGGTGAACGTGGCCTCCTCCGACCAGCAGTCTTCCCGGCCGGGGAACGGCGACGGGCGCGGCATCGGAGGGGTGATGTCGGCGTGGGTTGGAGCTCCGGCGGTGGAGTCCATGGTGGAGGGTGGTGTTGGGGGTTTGCTTTTGGATTGACGGTGGTGGTGGTGGTTGTTTGGTGTTACGGTGAGTTCGGTGAGTCTGAGGAACCTTTGCCTATGTTATGTTCTATGTGTGCTATACGACGTTTGGCGATTAATGTGCGGGAAGCTCTGTTTTTTTTTTTTTTTTTTTTATGGCTTTTTTTCTTTTGTAGGTTAGAGGAATGTTTGTAGGCCCAGATCAATTGTGAATTGTTTGACGTGATGAGCTTCCTGCACCATAAACTTTTCTCATACACCATTATAAAACAGTGCATTTCCTTAATTACCCTTCCACTTTCACTTCTAATTTTCAAAAACATTTTAGGCTCTTCCCTTCCCGCACCATTTGCTCCGTTCGCGCACACGCACCATTTGTTGGTCTCTCCCTCCGCCGCCATTGCTGCAAGTGTTGATACCAGCTGCATTGGAAGTTTTGAACAGCTGGTGGTGACCGTTGATACATCGTCTTCTCCATTTGGTGGGCTCGACATTGTGAGGTAAGTCCGTCGGGTTTTAATGGGTGCATTTGTGTAAGGAGGCTTTTGTGCGTGTCGTGTGGGTGTGTGGTGGGTTGTCAGTGCTTAATGGCTGTCCTTGGTGGTATGTGGTGGTCGGCAATGGCGGAACGGAGGCTTGGATGACCAAAAGGTGAATACGGATCCGACAATTCGCAGGACACGCACGGATTAGGGAATCCGTAGAGGCATCACGGATTAGTTAATCCGTAT
This sequence comes from Glycine tomentella, assembly GCA_007407185.1. Taxonomy (NCBI): domain Eukaryota; kingdom Viridiplantae; phylum Streptophyta; class Magnoliopsida; order Fabales; family Fabaceae; genus Glycine; species Glycine tomentella. Next base: position 481,597 of record PYAF01004216.1, read on the forward strand.
GGGGTTTACGGATTGTGTAATCCATAAATCCCATACGGATTAACTAATCCGTGATGCCTCTACGGATTCCCTAATCCGTGCGTGTCCTGCGGATTGTCGGATCCGTACCCCCGTAAGTTTCATAAGGATTATGTAATGCGTACGATACTTCTGGATTATGCAATTCGTAAACATCTTACGGATCAACCAATCCGTGAGTGTGTTTTTTTAATTTTTTTTTTGAATTTTTTGAATTTTTTTTGGATTTAGGTCAATGTTGTTTTGGGTAACATGACTTGCAATGGTTGACTGTTAGTGTTGGTTTTTCCACGAATGTAGTAATGAATGATATGTAATGGTTATGGATTGATGTTTGTTTGGTTTTGTGTGATTTGAATTGAAGAATGACATGTAATGGTTATGGATTGGTGTTTGTTTGGTTCGTTTGGTTCGTTTGGTGTGGTTTGAATTCATGAATGACATCTTGTGGTTGTGTACAACTGTTGGTTTGGTTTGGTTTGGTGTGGTTTTGACATGTGATGGTTATGGATTGATGTTTGTCTGGTTTGGATTGGTTTGAACTCATGAAT
>PYAF01004216.1:483369-546403 GCA_007407185.1 Glycine tomentella
CTACTAGTGATTGAAGGTGTGAAACCTTTTTTCCATGCTCTATATTTTCCACTTCTTTCACAACCAATCAACACAAATGACGTTCTTCCTATTTTTCCAGTTTTGGTGTCACTCCTCATGATTACCGCCACAAAACCATTCTCAAAAGCAACGGTACGAGCCCACTTCAATACGGCATCACGCGATTGAAACACCTACAGCAAAGGATAATTGATATTTAATGTTTAAAATATAATCATTTAACAACTTTAACTACATTAAAATCCACATAATCACCTCATCTGTTTCAAATGCTGCAGAACAATCAACAAACCAATCGTTGTCGTCCAAGTCATCAGGCTCTTGTCCAATGTCATCATTCATGTAAGCATCATCAACCATTACACTCTCGTACATCCACTCTTCGCTGTCCATTCTAACAAAACAAAAAACAAATTAATATACCATGTAAAAACACATATACGCTAAATAATAACACAACAAAACCCTACATGCTTTGTCATTCTTTCACATAACATTTTTAAAACACTTCTTTTAATTAAAATGTCATTATTTACATTTAATTTAAATTTTTCCAAATAAAATTGCATTTTTTTTCCTTTTTTTAAACCATCTTTTAAACTGTACGGATTGCCCAATCCGTAGGAACAATACGGATTGCTGGATCATACGGCCATGCACCATCCCTTATACGGATTACTGGATCCGTACGGCACAAAAACCTTCACCACTCACCTGCAATTGCGGCGCTTTCACTCCGGCGACACCCAGTCCAGCTTTTGCTTCCAAATGTTGAATGCACACCTCAAAACGCCTTCTACATGCAAAAGAACCACCCCACAATCCGTTCCAACAAAGCTTCCGCAGCAAATATGATATTCCAACAAAGCAAGCACAGTACGTAAAGCGCCTTCAGTTTTTATTTCTTTTTCCATTCATTAAAGGGCAGTTTTGGTAATATGAAAAAAAATAATGGTGTAGAAGAAACCCAGCTGGTGTATGAAGCACAGTCCTTGTTTGACTCATGATGAGCTTCGGATAGAAAGGAGAAGGCTTATCCTTCCTGCACGTCCCACTTTGCTTCCTACACGTCTCACTTTGTGTGAGTTGACAAAATTGTGCCAAACCCTAAGTTACTAACACCTCCCTCCATCACCTCCATACACCCAATGTTGTAAAGCCTCTTCCTAACCCTAGCACCTCCTTACAACATGACAATCTTTCACCTTCGCCCAAGCCCCTGCACCCTAACAAAACTTGACCTTATCTTCGAAAGGCCTTTTCAGAATACATTATTTTTTACACTTCTAGAAAGGCCATTTCCATAATATGTATAGTCATTTCTGGAATAGTTATTCTAGAAGGATTCTATTTTTGTTCTGGATAGACTATTCCGAATACTAATTAGTGTTCTAAAATAATTATTCCGAATTGCTTATTCCAGAAATATATTTGAAAAAAATAATTCGAAATACTAGTTTTAGAATGTATTAGAATGTGTTGTGTTGGGGATTATGTTTTTCGAAACGTATTTAAATGTGATGTTTTTCATATTACAAAATGTCACCATTATCAGCCTCACTATCAGAATCAGGATGTTGTTGTTGCCTCATTAAATCTCATAGAGGTTCCAAAATGAAACCTATTGGTTAGGAGGAAGACCATGGAAGCGATCCTTGTGGAAGCACAATAGGCAAAGAGCACAATGGCAAAGTCGTTGATGTTGACGTCGTTGGGGATGGTTGATGTAGTCTTCCCCACGTCGTGGTTGGAGAAAGGCCATTTTGACTTAAGTAACGTCATGGTTAGGTTCAAAGAGTAGGTTTGCCCCTGCCATTGTCACTCCGTTGAAAACCTCTTGAGCCACCGCACGAGGCAAAGACTCGGATCCTTTCCCTAATCCTTTCATGGTTGTGGCTCATCGTCATTAAGGACAATTTTGTCCACTCACATAAAGTTGGGACGTGTAGGAAGCATAAACCAATGGATAAATACTATGGACCTCAGGTTCAAGTTTGGGTCTAATGGAGATTGCATTGACCCATGTTATTTTAACTCGTTTTTTTCTTTTAAAACTTTGCACCTTATTTTCTCAAAAAAAAAAAAACTCCATCAAAATATCTTCGACAAAAATAGTTTTTATTGTGTTAATTTTTTTACAAAATAACATAAAAATATTTCCATTATGTTAATTTTGTTGGTAGCACAATGGAAACAAGCTCCAGTCATGCTATTTTTGTTAATACAAAACAAAAACTAGTTTTCATTGTATAAGAATATACAATGCAAACTACTTCATATTTAATTGGAGAGAAGTCGAAAATGATGTGAGGAAAGAGTAGAGTAGAAGGAAAGAGAAAAAAAAAAGGTTACAAGAAAGAAAGAATGATATAAATAGATAGAATGAAAAAAAGAAACTGGAGAACGAAAAAAGGAAAAAATAAGTGCAAATAACAAAGCTTGGTTGCTTCTTGCATCCTTTTTTATTTATAAACGTGTTATTCATGCAACAATTCATGTAATAATTGGGAATTGATATTGGTCCCTCCTAAACTGCTTTTACCCCTATTATCAAATATCAAAGCGCAATTACTAAAATACTTTTTATTCTATTTCCTTCCATATTGGCACTTATCTCACCCTTTCTTCCTTTTTCCTTCCTTCTTTCCTCTTTAACTCTCTTGCTTCCTTCTTTTCTTTTTTCCCTCCTTCCCCCACGTATCCCTAACTTCTCAGGTATTTTTTGTTTGCTTCTAGTATCACAACATTACACAACAGAATCATGATTCCATTTTTTTTCTAATTTTCTAGCAACATAACAATGGAATCATGATTCCGTTATGTTACAATTTACGTAACATAATATAATCATGATTCTGTTGTGTTACATAAATTTTAAAACAAAAGAATAATGTCATTGTGTTACACATTATGCAGCAAACAATTTTTCTTTTGAAATCAGATTTTGTTTTGTCTTCATGTAGGTCAATGGATTGAAATACTTTTATATTTGATTAAGTTACAATGTCGACTTGATGGAAAATTATGGATGATGGAAGCCAAGGTTTCTTTTTCCAACCCGACCTTTTATATGGAGTCAAGCCTAATAATAGTGGTTTGGGGAATGATAATGATGACACTGATATGTAGTCGTAACCTAGCTATCCCAAATTTTCTAGTTATTTCATGATTGATGAGGTATTTCATGACTTTTATATGTCTGTGTTTTGTGACTAAATAATTTTTTGATTCTTTTAGGTTTTCAAGAGCTCTAGGATATGTTAAATTGAACTTGATGTGTGAAAAGGAGCATGGGTTTGTGATTGTGATCCAAAAGTTAAAAGTAAGTAAAAAAAACGTTATATTAGGTTGTGAAAAGGGGGGAAATAAGTATAAACAGTAAAAAGACAAGTTAGTACGCAAGACCATTGGAACCAGAAAATGTGGGTGTCCTTTTAAATTAAAATGGAGGTTTGTGAGAACCATAGGTGGAGACTTACTATAGAATGTGGTTTCCATAACCATAAAGTGATGACAACATTACTTGGTCATTCATATGTTGGTCATTTAAGAAGTGAAGAAAAAACTATGGTCAACCAATCAACCAAAAACATAGTGAAGCGTGGTCAAATTTATTGACAATGAAATATCAAGATCAGACAAATGTTAGCACCATCAAAACCATATACAATAAACCTCAGAAATATTGTCATGAGCAAAAGGGGCCAAGAATGAAAACAATATCTCATGAAGTTGATAGAACACGACGGATATGTTTACTGGTTTAGACGGCTAGACAATGAAGATGTCATCAAAGACATATTGTGAGCACATCTAGATTCCATCAAACTCCCAAATTTATTTCCAACAATGTTGATTTGTGGTACAACTTACAAGATAAACAAATATAATCTTCCGTTATTGGAAATTGTTTGTATCACTTCAACAAACATGACTTTTGTTATTGCCTTTGCTTATTTAAGTTATGGGAGAACAAATAATTTTGAGTGGGCTTTAAGTAAGGTGAAAGATTTTTTTATGAAAGATGATGTGTTGTCTTAAGTTATTGTCACTGACAGGGATCTTGCTTTCATGGATGCATTGGAGACTATGTTTCATTCTTCAACCAACTTGTTATATTCGTTCCACATTACAAAGAATATCAGCGCAAAATACAAAATTCACGAGGATAAGGTTGAAGAGTGGCAAAATGTCATGGATCCTTGAGAACTATTGCTAGTCTCTGGATGAAGAATCATATAATGAATGTTTGAAAAACTTTACAAACCGGTGAGCATGTTATAAAGTATTTGCTGACTATATCCAAAATACATGGTTAACGTCTTTTAAGGAGAAGTTTGTACAAGCATGGGTTGATTGGGTCATACATCTTGGAAACACAACAAAAAATAAGACATATATCCATTAACATTGGTTATTTTTTAACATTTCATTTTGTTAAATAATAGGGTTGAAGGCACACATGCCAGATTGAAGAGGTTACTTCGTGATAGCATGAGAGATTTGTGTAGTTGTTGGGTTGCAATGAATAACATGTTTGTCTTGTAGCATACAACAATTAAGCCTTTGTTTCAGAAATACATAAATATGGTTTGGCACATGTTTGCTACTCTTGTATAATGTTGTATTGGACCACTTATCTAGGATGCAAGTTGGACCTTCTTCCCACTTAGAAGTCTTACATTGGTTGCGTTTCATCTCATTGCAATTAAATTTGTCAATGGAAATCACTTTGTGCACATATATATTATCCACTAAAGATACCATTTATTTTTGTAAACTAATATTGATTCATTTGCTAACTCCTTCTTTTGTATGATCATGTAGTTTTTTTAAAGGATAATTGTCTCTTGCATCATGTTGTACCACAATGGAGAAGATATTGCACACTCAAAGCCTGTTCATGGAAAAAGCCTTACATGAAACACATTCTAGCTTTCAATTCAGTACAAGATCTCATTTCTATGAATTGAAATAATTTTAAACATTGAATGTGTATCCAATTAATTTTATGGGTATATATCTCAATATGTAATAGACATTTCTATGAAATTTGATTTAATACATAAGTTATTTTTATCTTTCAAACTATTAAAAAAATAAAAAATAACAAATACAACAGAAGTATGATTTTGTTGCATAAAATACAACTAAAAAATGTACAACCGAAGTATGTTTCCGTTGTATATTTTTCAAAGGAACAAAAGTACAACGGAAGTATGATTTTGTTGTACACTATGTAACAGAATCATACTTTTATTGTACATGTTTAATTGACCCTTACATGCACAACAAAATCATGGTTCTATTGTGCACTTTTTTCTCATACCTAGTAACACAAGAGAATTACGATTCAACTACACTATAAGGGATGCAAAAAAGTGTACAATAGAATCAAAATTATGTTGCACAACATTTTTCGCACCTTCACCAGTGCAACAAAAGTGTACTTTCGTTGTGCATTGTGAAAGATGGAATTTTGGAATGTTGGTAAGGGCCAATAACAATCTTGTTAGGGCCAATTGCAATCCCATAATAATTTATACAATCCATCATGTTGTCTTCCAAATGGATTCCTAAAGCTCCTTGGACCCAATGTACTCCATCCATTTCTCTTCCACTCTTAATGGGATGTCACTAACAACTCAGTTTGTGATGTTGGTGGTCAACGAGACGAGCTTTTAGATACCATCCTCCATCAAATCCATTAGCCAAACCTTAATAGTGCTCTTTCTCAATATTGATAACCACATGCAAGCAAATCATTATAAGCTCATCAATCCATGTAACAACATCTATAAGATCAACTCTAAAATTATAGTCATTTGCTTCATGTAAGTCATGCCTCAATTTATCTCCATATGGACAAAGTTTTTGGAGTTAAATATTTAAGAAGACCTAACAAAAATGAAATTATCAAAACCTATTACAAATGGGGGCACATGACTTTCTTAATATATTAGGTTCCATTGATCATATACATAAGAATGAAAAAAAGAAAATCTTATAACTTTAAAAATGTCAATTTTCTCAAAGTGGTCATATCAAAGCTCAAAATCATGCTTGAAGAAATGATTTCACGAGATTTATGAATTTCCATTCATTTTTTAGCATTACAAATGCAAACAATGTCATTATCGTGTTAAATCAATTTAATTTATTTAATGTTGATTTAAAAAAGTAAGCTCTCACATAGTGTAATATGTAGTTAATAGAATAAAATCATGCCTCAAATAGTCTGTGTAACATGATTTATAAAATGCATTAAATAGGCAACAAATGGATGACTAAATTGTGATACTCCAAGAAAACTTAGACACAACTTAAGGAATAGAGGTGTTCATGAAATTGGGTTGATTCAATGAAACAGACAATCCAAAATAACTAATAAAATTGGTTAAAATTAATTTGATTAATTTTTTTTTTCACTTTGAATCCAAATCAAATCAATTATCAAATTTATCTTTTTCAACTAGAACCAAGTTATATTTTATTTTTTTATTTTAGATTCTGGTACTTAATTATTATTTTTTCTTTCATTCTCTTCTTCATTCAATATGATCTTATAATCCTATATAGTATCAGCAAGTGTCTTAATTTAATCATATTTATTATGTAATCTTTTTATATATTGAGTAAAAATTAATAATATATAATGATATCTATAGAAAATAGTAAAGATTAAATCATTAAAAATAAGAAATATTATTACCTTTTGTTAATATAAATTTGAAAAATATAATAATTCAATGTCCCAAACCATATACAACCAACCAACCTAACTAAATTTGATTGATAAAAATTCAATTTAACCCAAAATCTCAATTAGACTAACTAGTTACTAGCATCATTCCACTTCTTTAGCTTAGTTCTTCCTCGCCTACCTTCCTTTTCATTGTACGTAAAAATGCAAGATTATCAACCAATTTGGATCGGGAAAACGATTCTACACTCGGAACACTGTTCTTTTCATTGCACAGAAAATTATGTTGAGAGACGGATTGATCTCATCTTTCTCATTGCCCCAGAAAGAGAGGAGCTGTAGAACAGGGATAAGATATCGATTCATATTTCGCATGTTCTGCGAAAAAGAACAAAATTCACAAATAGTCCACAACATCTGCCGATAATACAATGTAACAACTCTACCCAAAGTTTTCTATGTACAAAAGATATTGCTTCAGCACAAGGAGTACTCGATGTCCAAACGAGAAAGAATCTCCTCACAACTTGGCCGTTCATGAGATTCTGCCCAACACTCTGCAGACAAAACAAAACGAAAGTAATTAGTTGAAGTCGATAGTTGAGTTCTGCCATCAACATGTAACAAAGGAAAGTTGCAGGGACCTGAAATCAGCTGGCCTAGAGGGCCTTCCGGTATCTCCAATCTGGAACCCTCATTCGCAACAGAATAAACCACCTGATCAGCAGAGAAAAATGAAAAATTTTCAATAAAGCACACAACAGAAACAGAAATCATCATGCAACATGAACAGTTAATATATTGAATGTACCCTCTCAGGTGGTACTCCTTCCCATGGTCTGTTCAAGGTACAGAGTTCCCACATTATCACCCCAAGGCTGAAGATATCACATTTTTCTGTGAATGGTTCATTTCGAATAAGCTCAGGAGCCATCCATTCTGGAGTTCCAGCTGATGAAGAATCTCTCATGGGAGACTCTGTCATTATTCTTGAAAGCCCAAAATCACATATTTTGACGGTCCAATGCTTATTCACTAGACAATTTGCACTTTTAAGATCACGGTGAACAACCTTCATTCTGTGTATGCACATCAAACCCCTACACGCAAGTTATTCTCGTCAATATTGAGAAGACCAAATGTAGTCTTCCCAGTATCGTGGAACAATTGACATTTGAAATGGGTAATACCAATGTTCATAAAACTTAAAACTGAACTGGATATTCAACCAAGTTACTTAGTGTTCAAAATTCATTTGTTAAACCATTATCAAACAAGTAACAATAAATGCATTTTTTAAAAATATATTATATAATAAAATAAAGTAATCATTCACAATTAAATATTGTGACCAAATTCACAAAAAAATAAATAATGTCACACTATTAACAAAAAAAATGACAGGTATTTCTCAAGTGAAAGTAAATGGGCAGGGGGAATTCTATGATTTATTGGAAGAGGACACCATCGTAATTAATGTGTAACACTTGTTCATCATAAATGCCAATGAAATAAGATTCTAAGTATGACTAACCATAACACTTACTTGCATATGTCACGCAACATCCTTAGTCTTCTCCGCCAATTAAGCTTTTTCTTTTGACCGTTCAAATGTATCAAGTAATACAATGATCCCAACTCCATATATTCTGTGACCATTGACAAGCGTGGAGGCTTTGTGCATGCACCAAGAAACAAGATAACTGCATACAATTTCATCACTAGATAAATAATAGCTGAATTCATAGGAAAAAGCTACATGAGATTTCTTATAACCAAAGTGTGCATAATATTATTCTCATTCTTTTTGAGTAAGGAATATTTTATTAAAATAATTATATCAGTTGAAACAACCAAAGAGAACAATTTAGATCCACTTTCATTGATTATCATATCTAGAATACAAAATGTTCAAGTACAATGTGAAAGTCACAGTTACAAGAGTACAGTAAGGATGTTGGAGAATACCGTTAGGATGTCGGAGCCGGCTGGAGGAAAACAAATACCAATTCAGAAAGGAAAGAGTCAGAAAATGTTAAAATAGAACACCAAATTGCTTACAAATAAGATAGGAATTGCAAAATACCTCAGAATAGATATCTCGTTGCAAAAATCTTCCATATTTTCAGCAGTTAAATCTTGCTCTAGAAAAACCTTGATTGCAACATCAGTGCCATTCCATATGCCACGGAAAACTTCTCCAAAGAAACCTAAAAAAGAACAATACATCAATGGTCAAGCAACTATTTCTATACAAGATCATTTGTCAATAGGTCCCTTGAAACAGTAAATGATCATAAACCTTAAACGTTGCCAAAAGAAATTTTTATTTTTCTAAAGTTGAGTAGCAGTTCCACTTAAAATTGCATTACATATATACACTCCAACTAAATACTTCTCCTTTCTAATAAATCAAATCAACTCCAGATATTTCTCCTCTTGTACCTACTGAAACTTAAAATCAACATCTTTGCAATTCAATCAAGACTCTTAACCTACTTTCCCATATGAATGATTTCAAGTCATTATATGTGCAGATCATAAAATCGTATGATTTTAATTGCAAGAGGTAATACTTACCAATCCCTACGCGAGTTCCAACAGTCAATTCGGAGAAGTCAATATTCCATTTTTCATATGGTAACAGAGGTTTATTATTGAACATTGGAGATTCCAGTACTTTATTCCATGTTGACTCCATTTCATCATTCACTCCGTATCTTGATGGTCCACTTCTCTCAAAAGCCTGGCCTCCATAATCATGTGGTGAAGATGGTAATGACATTGCCTTTTGTGAAGCTCCTTGGTCACGCTGAAAAGAATATAGGGCAGATCTTTCATCATGGCCATCAAGATGGAAATTTGACACCTGTCATAGCAGAATGAAAATCACATGTAGAGCATGAAACCTAAATTGAACTGAATAAGAAAACCCGTCACCTCTTCTAAAAAAAGACCCTTTGTTTTTGAAACAAAAGATAATCCAATTATTTTTTGGGCCAAGCCGTGCTAATGATATAATGATCAACAAAAAATATACATAATTCATAAGACACTAACTTCAATAAACCATAAATTTTTAAAATACTGGGGTTGGAAGCCGTATGCAAACCTGATGCAGGACCCCCTAGCTCAAAGAAAGCGTAAGTTTAAAATCAAATTGTCTTCATATTCTGGCTTAGATCACAATTATGAATTATCTACAGTTTTAAGAGTTGACAAGTGTTAATTTCATTTTACATTTTCAGTCATAGCAGCAGTTTTGTGGTGGTTTTATTTCCTGGTCTATGTTTGTATATGGGTTTTGTTTTGTTATTTAGTGGTGTATTGAGTTTTGTTTTTATCTCTTCCCTTTATAGATTTCGTGATAGTATAGAGTTTCAATAATTATAGATATAGGACTCTATTATGAATCTTGTGGGAAAAATTACAGGTCTATTTAAATGGTTGTAATGCATTTTTTTATAATAAAAATATACTTTAAGAACTATGAAAGCATAACTTGCTTTCATGATTGATATAATCAAACCCTAGGAGTGATGTTTAGGATCTAAATTCCTACTTGTACTTATTTTTTCTATTCTATTTCTTCCCGATCCTGATCTTTTGGTAGACATCAATAATCACCAGATCAAAACACTACATTCAATTTGCCTAAAACCTGTCAGAGTTCATACCCAAATATATCTGGCAGGTACTGTTCAAACCACCATCCAGGCACTGTTTTGACCCTTTAAGCCTCACCTTAAAGATCATCTTTGACCCTATTCTTCCAAGATCAATATCTTGTTGATTTTATTCTAGCATCAATGTCTGGTAAATATTAGCACAGAGAAGATAATTTCTTAAGATGAGATTTTTCCAGCCAAAACAACTCTGAAGTAATTTGCCAAACACAACATTTATGAGAAACAAATAAGAAGAGATATGGAAATCAGTCAACAAAATGATAGGCATTTCATCATGACTATCAAAACAATTGAGAAAACATAGGTTTAGAAGCAAGACATAAAGAGTTGTTTGACGAGATGCTGAAAGATGCACGGGCAAAGACAGAATAGAAGGTTTAAATAATAGCAAATTCCACGGTTAAAAATAAAGCAGATATACATTTTTCTGAAGATTTGCATCACTACTACTATTGTTTGGAGAATTGGGGAATGAGTTATCATCCCCTTGTTCTCTCAAGAGACGATTTTGCTTCAGAGTTTCATTCATTGCCCGTACAGCCCTACAGTGAAGAGATCCTGGGTTATCACAGTATTTCAAACAACTTGCATATCAGCACACAATTAAACAAATAAAATAACAAACAACTATAAAATTTGCAAATTGGAATAGAAGGATGACACAGGTACATATCAAAATCACGCATTAGTTGGGTTACTTATTTAGCTTAAAGCAGGAACCAGACAAAGCAGTCAAGTCTCCACTCATAACAATATATCAAATTAATTCATTCTGAAGATAGAATAAAAGCAAAGATTAACTGGTCAAGCAATTCAGATCCATTGCATTTTATTTTACACAAAATATCTATTAAAAATGTAGAAATATACATGGCACAAGGGGTAGGGAATCCTCTTAAAACAAAGGAAAAAAAAGGAAAGAATTAAGAAAAATAAATAAAGATGCTCATCCGGCATCCCTTTCATATCAGGTAAAGGAAACCATTGCTAATAAGCATTTAGCTCAATTAGCACTGGCTCACTCCACTTGGATGCAATGACAATGTCAGAGGTTCAACCTCCTCTATCTCCCTCCCCTATGATCTATTTGTGTCCTTGCACCTCCAATGTACTAGAACAAAGTCTCTTCCATAAAAGAGGAACTAAACATCTGAAACTAAAATTTTTGCATTACATTCAAGTCAAATGCACCATACTACAGAAAAAAGAGCATATCCCAACAGAGTAAGGTAGTGTTTGGCCCATCTTTTTTAGGCTTCTCATCTCGTTAAAAGAAGAAGCTCTGTCAATTAGCTTCATTAGAAGATCTATTTTAAGAGTTTTTCTAAAATTGCTTTTGACCCAGCTTATCCTTTTAATGAAAAATAAAGAGAAGCCATACAATACAAGCCAGGCCAAATACTACCAAAAAAGGGCAGCCCAGTGCAAAAGGCTCCCACCATTTAAAAGTCTGCGGGTCATATGACCAAGCAATCATCCCCCGAAGCAGAGATACTGTTTCAGTTGTAAGAACCCACCTGCACAAGGCTCAACCTCTAACATGGTAAGTTAAAATACTGAGATCACAGCACGCTTCATTTACCTCTGGATTGAATAATCTGAATATGAAAGTAAAGGTACAGAAATGCAACCTAAAAAAGCCACAAATGAAATGAATAACATCCAACTTCAAAACTGGTAAAAGATGTTAACTTTGCTCCACAAATAAATCACATCCAGCTTCAAATGCCAAAAGATGTTACATCTTCCCCAACTGGACCAAATTATATGAACCTCTATTAATACAAATTACCAGTTCTGACCTGGGCATCTGTAATTGTTCACAAGATTTTCAAATAAATAAATAGAAGACCCTTACTTGATGAGTTTGGTTGATGTGGTAACACCATTTTCTACTAATGGTCAGTTAACCTAACAGAGAAGCCAAATAACTAAAAGAAAAGCAAAAATCAAACTTGAAAAACTTGAAAAACCAAATGCAGAAAAAAACATGAAAGGAAAAACCTTCCGCAAAAGGTATTAAAAATTAAGAGTCGATTAACTAGACGCCAACCCAAAAAAATTATGTTCAGTGAACAGAATGATCCAGGGAAGCTATCATCTTTAACATATCCACGGACGTATGCATGTGGGAATGCATATGTTGAAAAGGAAGGTATCACATGGAAGAAAAAATGCTAGAAAATGGAAATTCAGTGATTCACTCAAACATTTTAAAGCCGATAACTCAATATACCAAAGAAAGCACACTTCACAACGAAGCAAGTATAAATCCAGAAGCATCTTAGAACAACAATCAACCTTACGATATCATCTCCAATTTCTGGTGTAATGCTGATGCTTCTTCTTCGTATCCGACGGGCTTCTGAAGAGGATGTGCCGTCTGACCTATGGCTGGATCTGAGAAATGGACAAACTCCTTATAGAAAGCATGTATATAAGAAATTATGAGATAATAAAGAACAAGGGACAAGAGCAAAATAAGTAAATGCCAGCCAACACAATCTCATCCCAGTTAATCCCATTCAACTCAACAAACCTACAAGTAGGAGGAAAGACATACTTTTGCATGAAGGGTATGTAAGAAAATGGTGCTTCAAAAGCAACAACCCACAACAACAAATTATGAGCAGAAAAGCAAATCATTCTACACTCCCTAGTCCACTCCACCATCTAGATTGATGATAATTAAGGTGATTATCATTTTTTCTACTTATTTATTTAGTTTTTAAGTTTTGTCAGATATGATGGTGACACCTCATGCTTGAACAGACACACGATTGAATGTGAAAAATTAAGATTAAACCACATACGTGGCTCAAAGGAAGATATTAAAAATGAATGGTGAGGATGGGACTTGGGAGTAACTTGATCCCTCCTCATATATATGAAATCCCTCATTTTGTTTCATTCCAAAATTCCAATCACTTCAATTTCAGAAGATAGACTGAAGCTATAGGCTGTGTGTTTTGCTTCCATCATATGCATTTGTTTCCAAATGTGGTTAGTGTGGGGCCTTTATAGATCAGAAGAAACAAATGTGACAGTGGTAGCACAACACTAGCGTGAGTGTAATGGCTCCACTGTCTGCCAATATTAGCTTTGCTACATGGCCCACAAGCTCAATTACATTCTTATAGTAAGGAATTGAAAGGAAGCAAATGAATTGGTGATACTAATAAGATCGCTGATTCTAAAGTGAGAAGAGAAAACTGGTAGCTTGTTGCTGAGAAGAGTAATGGGCTACTAAAGACTAAGATTAGAAACATAACAGTGCGTGTATGTCTCCCTTTCAAATAAATTTTAGTATTATGTATTTGTTGGGAGGTTGGCACTTGACAGTGGTGACTTCATTGAGATTTGGGAGGCTTTATTATATGTGTGTGTGTGTGTGTGTGTTTGAGTTATAGCCTTTAATTTGAAGAAAACTAACAATTATATATGATACTGAGAGCACCAGTTTCCATGGATAAAATGAGATGAGACGTACTTTTAGACCAATATATTTTAAATGATTTTTTACCTCACTGTGCATTACTTCACGAGGTGTTGAGGTTCCTTTTACTCTAAAATTTGGACATATTGGTTATCAGTTTCCTCACATCTTCAATCCCCACATACTTGAGTTGGTGATTAAACGGTACTTTTTTTTTTGATCGGCCAATGTTAGTTGTTAAATGTTAGTATTTTTGTTAGTGGAGGGATTCGAACCCACGACATCTCCCTCCCACCCTTCCTTCCCCTCTTCACTTTTTTCTTAACCACCCAACCAACCTTATATCTCCGGTGATTGAACGGTACTTCTTATTTTCTTTTGAGGCAATACAACAGTAGATATAAGTTTGATCTTGTATAGTATCAAATGAGAGAAGCCTAATACTACGAGGAGATAGCTAATGATAGTCATGAATCTTGATTAAAAAAATAAAGAGAATGCTAAGTGTGCTATGCATTGAGTTTGATGATATGTTTGGTGATGTGATGAACTATTAGATAAAATGCTTAACACGTGTAGAGTTGTTTTGCGTTTGTGTATGTTTTTTTAAGGCATGTATATGGCAGTTATAAATATGAATTTATTGGATTATATGTTAATTTAATTTTGTGGTATTTACGATGTTTTAGAGAAACTATTGAAATGATGAATGGGGATATAATATTTTTTTAGGATCCATCAGTGTGAGGGTATTTTGGTTTTTATAGAGATTTTGAAAATGATATTTTATTGACTATACTGTGATAAATAAAAAACGGGTTGTCTTTTTTTAATAAAAGGGTATGGAAGTACTAGAATTTTTAATGGCGAGAAAGATTCAGATTTGGTGTTCTTTCATGGTTTTATTAGATTGATCTAGGTACTAAATTTTGGTGGACTAATTCAGTTGAGATAGAATGAGTATAGAGGACTAGAGGAGTGTTGGTTATAAGTGTTAGGCTATATTGTGAAATGGATCTTTGTATATATGTGATTATGATTCTTACGAAGAAGATATATATAAATCCTTAAGATTGTTGGAAAATTTGAACCAGCAACATTGTAATAGAAATGTGGAACCAGTAAAGCTCTACTCTATCTTTGGCTAAATCCTGGAGATTTTTTGCGCTACGCCGCAAATAAATCCTTAAGCACAGTGTGTCTCCACATGTCTCACTATTTTCGCTTTCAACCGACCGAATTGTGTTTCAGCTTTACTGGTTCAAATTTCTGCTACAACGTTGTTAAGTATATGTATGTGTGTGTGTGTGTGTGTGTATATATATATATATCATTTTGGTCCCTCAAATTTAAAAGTGATTTTTTGGTCCTTATCAGGGACTAAAATGATCACAAATTAGGGACCAAAATTGGGTTATTTCCAAATTATAGGACTAAAAATATCAATTTAATTTGGAGGACCAAAAACAAACTTGACTCATATTTGAGGAACTAAAAAGATATTTAAGTCTATACGTATATCATCATATAAATATCAGTTATCCCCAACACAAGCGAAAAACAGATAAAAATAAGTTGTTTCATAATAATAATAATAGCAAAATACAAGACAGGACAACACAGGCTTGGGTAAAAAAATATTAGCAAGTGCTTTTCATTCAGAATGTAGGGAGAACCCAAAAACAAAATAAATAAATATTGTAGATAACAACTAATGACACAATATACTTACAAAAACATGTAACGCCCTATGACTTTACAGAACAGAGTAAAATCAGATATTAAGGGATAATAAAGATGAAGACCTTGATGTAGCCTGATCATCGGTAAAACCTCTAAATGTTGTCCTATCACCACTAAGCATGGACCGCCCACGTGCTCGAAAGGATGGATGTTCTGGACTGCAAAACCAGAAATATTTCAAACACAAAATGAAGGCTGAAAATAAGTTTTTAAAAGTAGTATTTAGAATTAGGAGACTAGATTAAGATACCTTTGCACTAAATGGAAAATGATAACATACATAAACCAATTCAAAAGACAGACTTGGCATGTCCAAAGTACTAACCAAAAATATTAATGGAAAATCTCCACTAAAGTTAGCAAGTAAAAGTTATTCCATTCTATCAGGAAAAATGAAATTTCATTCATTTTCATCACTGCAATTCTGGCATGTATTTTTGCTCCAATCATTGTCATGCAGTGCTAGTGCATGCATAGAACTAGGGCTGTCATCTTGTGCCACACCCAAAACATCAATGTCTTTAGTTATAAATGCATAACTTTTATAAGTCCAAATACTCTATGAAGTCTATAGAGACCAAACATCAACATTCTGAAACCATGAAATTTCTCAATAATAAGTAATTCTACCTCTAAACTGTCCATACTAATGACAATAAAATGTCTTTATCACAAACAACCACGTGCAATTTATCATCACTTTCTCCCGATATGATTCTTGTTCTTGATCCTCTTCCTATCCACTATGATACACTACTACTGAATTTCTCAGTCTGAAACCAGACAAAGAATGCTGTGTAATCAATAATTAAATGTGTCAAGTAAATTAACTTATGCTGCTTTCAAGAATCATTGTGTAGTGTAAAAATGCAACCAGTGTCAATTCCAAGTAAAGGTAAAGATGAAAACTATCATAGAGTAATAGTGAATTTCACAGACTATGACCATTACTTTTGTGAAAATCTATAACACGAGAAACAAACATCACATATCTGGGAGTAATCAGCAAATCTATCCTATCAGATTGGGTACAGGACTGTTGAGTATGGCTCATACTTCGCCTTCAGAAGATAAGTCTTTCCCAGGCAGAGTCCCACTCCCCGGTGAGCGGGCGTGTGCTTGGGGTTTATTATTTGTAGTTTGGGCTTGGGCCTATGAATAGCTACGGTGCTTAGGATTTCAAAGTCTATATATTTCCTTTTAATCTGGGTGCATTATAACGAGTATGTGAGGAGAATATAGGAAATAGTTGGATGTAGCCCACATTGAGTGAATCAGGGTAAACACTGTATGTTATTTTTCTTCCCTTTCTCTCTTTCTGTTTTCTCAATTGTTGTCTGATTGCTCAGTACCAACAAGGACAACTTTGTACAACATTCCATACTTGTTCTTGCCAAGAATGTCTACAGCTATGCCTTGTAGTGTCACACCCTAGGCTCTAGCCCATCAAGACTCTAAACCATCACACACTGACAGAGACCAAGAAAACAAGAGCAAACCAGGATTAAAAAAACACTCATATTGCCATCATAGATAAAAGTTTTATCTAACAAATCAAACAGAGAAAAATTTCTAAGCACCATGATCAGCAAAGTAACAAAAACCAAGATCATATATTATATGGATCATGTGTTTGGAACCTAAACCAAACTTATGCATACCCACCTTGAACTAGCTGTCCTCTGTTCAGCAATGACCTTTCTCCGACTACGCCGACCAAATGCAGTGGCAATGTTGGGTTCACTATGTGACAAACTTAGATAATTGACAAAAAAAAAAATTCAAACAAGAAACAGTTTGTACTTAGTCTACATTTTTACAGATTTTAGTAAAAAAGTTTCCCAAATTATACACCAAAAAAAAAAACTAAAGATGAAGAAAAAGTAGACCATCTGCAACTGAAATGAAAACGAGAGAAAGCCACCATGAAACATGGCTGAAAAGCAATGGAAAGTATTACCTCAAACTGCTATTTGATTGTAACATCACGTTTCTCAAGGAAAGGCCTGATACATTTGAAGATGCTTCAAATCTTCTATGGAATTGGAGGTTTTCCTCCTTCTCAGCACTGTAAGAGGGGACAGAGAAATACCATCAATTGACAACTCTTGAAACTGGAAGAAAAGATATAAAGATTAAAGTAGGTCTAAAGGTTTTGTACCTATAATCTCACAAATCATTTATCACTGAGAATGTAGGAACGTTGTATTTGACCAAATGTTCAGCGCAAGATAAATTTGACAATTATTTGGCAAATGCATAATCAAAAGGAAAAAAAATAATGGCTTTATGGCACTTTTGAGCCCAATGTTATCCTAATTTTGATCCCCCAATTTTGAATTGCAACAATGTTATCCTATATAATAGTTGATACAATTATATCCCTGTCTGTTTGATGCTGATGTGGTCATGCCAGTTTCCAATATGACATAAAACCTTATGACAATACTCTTTTGTTATTGAATTTGCTGACTTGGAGATGGCGTGTCATAATATTAGATCAAGAAAAAAGTGTTGCAACATTATGGCAACAATTTAATAACTACAAGATAACATTGTTGTAATTAAAGTTAGGGTAACCATAATCAAATTTAAAGGGAACAAAAGTGTAATCAAGTCCAAGCAAAAATAACGACAGTTTCTAAACCTGTTAGGATCTAACCTCTCTGAAACCCCAAATAAAGGGCTGTTAGGTTCTAATGGTGAATCACAAGAATCATTTTCTGCCGAATCACTCTCTCCTGCAGAAATGTGAGTCATAAAAACTGCCTTGGTTGATCGTGGTAACAATTGGCCCGGAAATCGCATAAGATCAACTAGCATTTCCACAGAATTTAATACAACGATCACAGACATATGCTTGTATGAGTCTTGACATTCAATAGCTCCATCATTTGGCAAGCCCTAATAAAGAGAATGGTAGTACAAGATATATCCTTATAAAATATTATATGATGATGAACAAAATTGAATAACAAATAAACCAAGCCCTTATCCCACTAGGTGAGAAGAGCGTGGCAAACTAGTATTACAACATTGAGTCACGACCATTAATTTTTATGCTAAGTGCATTTTTGTAAGTATATTCAAACATTAGTGAACTGGCGGCCAAGTGTAGATAGTATATGGCAGAGAGCAATTGAGAGCTTACCACCATGAGCCTACTTTCAAAACCAACAGTATCAGCTAATACTTTAAATAAGATAGCTCGAGGACGGCAAGAACCATGCTTTATTTGCCCCAGCATCTGGACTCCTCGATTCTCAAACATGAGAGAGCTTTCATCTAGTACAGCTTTTGCTGGACTTTCCACATTGGGGCGCTTATAAAAATCAGAAACCTGTTCAGAAATAGAGGTCAAAATAAGCATAAAACACCTTTAACTATGGTTAGAAGATAAACTAAATAATAAATGAAGTCAATGGAAAGAAAGTTCCCACACATAATTTATCTAATTCCCTTAAAGCCCACCAACAGACTTGTAAATAATAATTATAATGAAATGATTTCTTCCAAACAAAGTTGTAGCTGACCATGACTAACATCAGAAAGCCAAACATATTAACACAGCCAGCCAAACAATGTTAAAATAAAACATTTTTCTTGAAAAGTTTATACTATTTCTATTTTGGAAATTTCCATTTTAAAAATAGATCCGAAACAATATGCATCAAAATTGTAAAATACATTTTTGTAGAAGGAAAAAATTAACTTCTAGGTTCCAAATATGACAGTAAAGCAACAATAATTTGACAGGATATCCTTATACATAAAAAAAGGGTAGCAAAATAAGATGTGATAAAATACATACTAATCCAGCTATCTTCTTAATTATGGCAGCTGGATTAGAGTTTAATCCTCTAACTAATGCCATAATTAATTGCTTTAACATGGATAGCTTTTTATCTTTTTCTGAATCCACAAGAATGATATCAGCCTTAAAACCCTCTCC
The DNA here is from genome assembly GCA_007407185.1 of Glycine tomentella. NCBI lineage: Eukaryota > Viridiplantae > Streptophyta > Magnoliopsida > Fabales > Fabaceae > Glycine > Glycine tomentella. Next base: position 502,914 of record PYAF01004216.1, read on the forward strand.
ACCCAGAGCATGAAGCTCGTCCAAGGTAGGAATACTATCAAAAAGTTCCTTGAGTCTTGTCTCCTGCATGTTATCAAATTAATTAATGAAAATGCAGTGAGTTAGAAAAATCATTTTAGTTACACATCAAGAACCAGGATACCATCAACAAACTCAAACAACAATACATGTCACAATCCATGAATGAGCAGAGGTTTTTGAAACACATATTAAAACTCTATCTCTAAATAAAAATTATCTGATACTGCTAAGTAATCATACGAACTTGAAAAACCACATATATTTAACAGAACATGATGAAATAGGATCAGCTCCCAGCAAGAAATTTCATCTGATTACAATCTGAAAATTTACATAATAACACTTGCAAACAAAATACATAAAATATATATTTATTTATGTCAATGTCAAATTCCAGATTGTACTGAATTTCCCTCTCTATGTTAAACTAAATTATAATTTCGTTAATGATATTATAAGCACCAACTACTTTGCAGAAGATAAAGAGACACCTTTGGTTCTATGTAATCACCACATTTAAAATGTTCAATTATACAGCAATAACATGCGCATTGTAAATTCAGCTCTACTAATTATAAACCTCGTGTCGAGCAACACCAACATCTGTGTAATGCAACAAACAATATTTAACTAGTAACTGCAGAAGATTGTGAATACTATTCCTATAATCTATATAACTTGAGCATTTGTATGAAAAATAAATTCACAGTTCTGTGTAACCCTTTCTCTCACACACAATCACATACACAAGCCTTCTTTCATTTTTGGTTAAAAATAAATGTTATATAAAATCATTTTTTGAACCTGCACTCCATCTAATAAAGCTTTTGAGACCTTGACAAGAAAATATCACTAGCAACTCTAGGATGAGCAAATAGACATCTGCAGTACTAAGAAGGTAATTTATAAATCAATCCTCACCGGAATGACTGAATAAAAACCATTTGGTATTGGTTCTGAAAGCATTCCAGTGTGCCAAAGTGTTTGTGATGCTTTCTGAGAAGACAAAACATCTTTGTCAAAAAGTCGAGGAGACTCCTTATTACTTAAGGTCTCATCTTGAGAACCCAAAGAAACAGATCCAAATTTTTCAACAAAATCTGAAGGCCACCACGACACGTTAGATGGCCCTTGCTCTGCCGGCCCTGCATCTTCTCGTGTCTCCTCCATGTTCTTATATAGTTGGAATGAAAAACCATTTCGCCACAATTATTAACCCATAAGAGACATATCCAGGCTAATGATTGTCCTTAAAATACAAAATCATTGAAATATATATTTCAGTAACTCCAACTGCTTCAAGCTGGAGATCATGTAACCTGCATGAACCAAAAAACAAGGATATGGCATATTAAAAAAATAAAACACCAGATAAAAAAAGGAATGAAAAATTTCAAAATCATAACACATGAAACTGAAGCTTACAACCAAGAGCCAAAAAAAATTACTATGCAAAAATTAAAGTAGCAAATTTGTAGCATTGCCCTAGCTCCACTGTGCATGAATCCCATGACACTAATGGATCATTCACTTAGATGATCCCCAAATCAACCATAGATGGTAAACTTCAGAACTGATATTATCACTATGGTGAGCTCAGGACACCATGAAGCAATAACTATCTTAGTCCAAATCATTCATAACAAAAGAGTAAGCCTCTTTGTGCAAGTTATCACATTTCCAACAAATCATCATTCATATGAAAACATAAGATATTGAACCCGTAATTATGTAACCTATCTTCACTCTCAGAAGGAAACAGAAAATGCATTACTAAATGTTGACAAATTGAGACCTTCTATAGACCATTTCCAACTCAGCACTTTCCCACTAATAAAAAATGCATACAAAGGAATCACCATGATACATCGTCCTAAATCAAGGAAACCAATAATGACAAAGACATATATGAGAAATATCAAATCTCTAGATTAAAGTGCAGAACATATCTTCAGTATTGGAGGTGTAGACAAAGTTATACCGTGTAACTTTGGAAAATCATATAACCAAACCATTCTTGTGAAAGACAATATCTGTCACTCACACCTATATAATGTGTTGACGGCAGAAATTTCCACTCCCATCTATTAATTACAATTGTAACTCCAAATGCTATTGCATCTACATTGAAATTCTTATAATTTATAAATGGACTAGTCTTAAATATTCTGACTGTTTATTTATCGCCCCCTAGTGGGATAAAGCTTCTTGTTGTTGTCGTTTACTAACTTAAAAGTTATAATATATTCCTCTAGAGTGCCAATGCCAACAGTAACTCACTCACCTTATATTTGACCAAAATGGTCTGTATACGAAAATGATACAGGTAGATCAGTAAGATAAGCCTCAAGGAAGCAAGAAGGAATCTTTCACCTCATGGATAAACACCAGTTCATAAGCATAAGACATCATTAGTACAATTATCACTCTTTACAAATCGTTGTAGTACTATTCATTGCACATCCAAAGGAAAACTCTTGGCACAAGAATAATGTCTCCAAAAGTATTTCTAATTACCCTTTATTTGGTATACCAAAGAATCTCTCCTATTCTTGCTTCTTTCAAAGTATGTTCATTTTTTTTTTTGGCTCAGCAAAGAATATAATTATATATATATGATAGAAAAAGATACAAGTAAAACAAAAATACAACCTATCAACAGACAAGACAGAACTGTGGTTGTCTAATACATGCGAGGTGCATGGATTAAAAAGCCACAGAGCTATCTGAAGATAAGGCTCACACCCTACCAGAAAAGAGAAACTTTCCTGTAAAAACCTCCCCCTAGTACAAAAACCATCCTTAATGTGACTAGACCAAAAGAAGAAAGGGATGTTAAATCCTTTCTCAAGGTTCGACAACCAGGACCAGCAGAAAAAGAGGGCATCCTCCTGCAGCTTATGACCATTGAAGTTGTCACCATGGAACACTATCCTGTTTCTATGGTTCCAAATGCACCATGTCATTGCCACCCACCATATCTGCCATCTCTTAGCCTGAACATTGGAACCATAGTATGCATGCTGTATTAAATGTTCTTTAGGAGTTATAGGGAGAACCCCTTGAATGTTAATCCAGTTCAGAGACTCCCACCATAACGGCAAAATCTTACAGCAACTGAAAAATAAATGTGATGTGTCTTCTACAGAACTTCTACAGAAAGGAGGTAAGCGATCCCTTAGCAGCCTCCAAGCAAAACAGGAGGCTTTACTAGGGATAGATAACTTCCACAAGACTTTAAACGCCTCCTCTTCATTTCAACCTGTATTATTAGTACAAACTGTACAATCTCCATCCTCATTTATTCAGCTAATTGAGTATTCCTACTCAACACCAAGTCTATTCTCTTTCCATGGTCAACTTTGTTTTCATTTTTTTCCATTTATTCTTGCCCCTCTTATATGGTTTCTATATTTGTTTTAAACAACAAAAAAGGGAGAGCTCCAAATTATTTTGTCTTGATTTAAACCATTTCCTTGTACTGTATTAGTTTATTTATGTATTTCCATAATCCAATCACCATTACAGAGAAAAACAAAAACAGAAAAAGGTAATAACAAGTCAATAACAATCCAGCAGGCGGCACAGGGACAGAACTAGTTACTTGTATGACAAAACTAACACGGTAGATTGCTCTCATAAATCCGCAAGAAAAATCCCAGCACACTAAATAGTTTGAAAGCAAATGTGATATCATAACCTCTTTAAAAGAATGCCTGCACAGTTCAATTCAAATTTCAACCACCAAACAGTGCAAAATCACGAGTTCAGCCAATTCAACGATCCAAATTCAAATTCTCAAAAACCAACAGTCTCACAATTACAATGAAAACCACATTCAGATCAAACAAATGACATAATTACATCCCACACATACTCAACTCCATTCACAGCAAATCACAAAAACCGAATTAAAAAAAAAAATCGACATCTTCGAAAAAGCACATCGAAGAACCAATGCGGAGTGACAGAAACAATGCCTGGAGCGAGAATGCTACGCCGTAGGAAAAAGAAGAAACAAAACAAAACCGAATTGAAATCGCTAGAAATAACAACACGAGTAAAAGCGGGAAGGAAAAATGATCAGCGAGATAGAAGGAGCAGGGAATTCACCGGCAGAAGATCCAAGCATTCGAGTCCGAATCTGGCTTTGCGTCCAATAGCATTTGAATCTGAATCAGTTAAAAATAACGCGGAATCATCGCTGCGCATAAAAAACAAAGAGAGAGAGAGAGAGAGAGAGAAGAAAAGTGTGAGGTGAACGAGGAAATGAGAGAGGGAGAGGGATTTGATTTGAGCTTCGGGTTTTGGATTGATAATGGAAGAAGAAAGAAAAGCGAAGCGATGATGCCCTTTTTGTTTGCAGGGAGGTAGGAAGGGAGAGTGAGAGAGAGGGAGGGAGAGAGGGAGGGAGAGGGTGTGAGTCACGTGCAGTGCGAGAGGGATCTGGGGAGTGGGGACCTCTCCCCGACAGCCAGCTAGCAAAAGGGTTGGCTCACCAACATCCACAACTTCTTACGCGTCAAAACTACTAGTATTATGCTCCTCTCTAGCCTTTAGGCCTCTCTCTACTCTAGCTTTTTCCCTCCTCCATTCATTCTTCCTTATTGTAGGTTTATTGCTTATTCAAGGATCATGACTTTCATGCATTCACCTTCCTATTTTTTTCACATAAACAAATAAATAAATATGAATCATGACTTTCATGCATTCACCTTTCTATTTTTCTTTTTATTTTCACATAAATAAATGAATAAATATGGTTGTTTTGTCTTTATACTCTATTTGATTGTGATGAAAGAAAAGAAAAGAAAATGAATAAAAAAAAAGAAAGAGAGTGAAAAATTAAGTTATTTGATAGAGATATAAGAGAAGTGCAATGAAAAGAAAAAAAAGTAATATGATAAATAATAAGATAAAAATAAAATATTTGTGAAATTCTAATTGTATTTGTGTTTTTTTATCCTTATTTAATATTTTCCTAAAATGATTTTGATTTTAAATTGTATCGTTTTTATTACATTTTATTAATATTATATATATTTATATAAATATATGTGAAAGAGTTTTCTTAAAACTGCTTACCAAAATCAAATATTCATACACCAGTTCAATTTTGGAAAACTTTGGGATACATATTGGATTCTCTTGATGTATTCTACCATATTTGAATATGGTTGGTGTATATTTGATTTTGAAAGAGAGATGAGCTCTCTCTTTGGTCACTTCTCACAAGAGGATAATTTTTGCAAAAGTAACAATTATATTATTTTCACAAATTTGCTCAATTTTGCAAAGAAACTTTATTTGATGAATCCCATATATTTCATACAAAATTTACTATTAATTTATATTCAAACAAATGGTGGAAAGGTAAATTTTCTTTCCTTTTCATCCATAGTTATAATCTTTTCTCTTATTTTGTTACAAAATAACAGAACATTAATATGTCTTTCTTTTTAATCATATTTTTTCATTCGTAAAACTTAAATCATTTCTTAAAAGATATGAATTCATTTTCACTCAAACAAATAGATATTAATTATTAACAAAGACTCTTTCATAAAATTGAATAATATATTTTTAAGAATATCTGATTAGAAAATATCCACTAATAACAATTTTAACTATATGAATTTGAATTTAAATTTAAATTGGCATATTGGATATTAATACATCAAGGTTATGTAAAAAAATAGTAAAATACTTCCTTCAAATTATTCAAAGAGGTGTTTATTTTCAATTGACATTAAATATATATATATATATATATATATATTATATTCTTGCCCTAAAAAGAATAGTTTCTCTTGGAGTGTATATGTTTCTTTTGTTTACAAAATTGATTAATTTAACAAAGGCTACCAAAGACTTGGAGTACGTATGAGAATAGTCTTTTGGTACAACTAGTAGGTAAAATCTTGGTGGACCCTAAGGTCAATGGACTCCAACCAATTCAAACCCTGATCAAGCTGCCACACACGTGGGGAAGTAATATGTGAACAAGTTATTGGTTGTCATATCTGACTTTTTTTTATTAATCAATGACTTAAGATATTAGTTAAATAAACAAATAAATATTTTATATTAAAAAATGATAAAAGCGTATCAAACTATCAATAATATCTTGTAAATTAATTTATATCTTAAGCATCGCCAACCTTCACACAGCCAAAATCCAAAATCAAGTATAAGTGTAACTACTTATCTTCTTTCTAATTAAAAGGGATTTCCTAAACCAAGTCACTTTCTCTCACCATTGATATAAACCTAATGTAATTCAAATTATAAATTGTAACAAACATTTTCTAAACCTTTGAGAGTGCTCTTTTAATGATATGGGCAATTACGAAAATAATAATTTTCTAACTTTTATTTTTATTTTTTTTAAAGACAACAAATGGAACCCTAATGTTGTTAAATACAAGGGGTCAAAGTAATGTTATAAAAGAGAAAAATATCATGTAATTACTTAAAACCTACTAATTAACTCTTTATTATTTGTAAACAATGATAAATGAATTGGGTGTCTTAACTTTTTTAAGGCAAATAACATATTTTCATTTATTTATTTTTTATTTTTCCCAACTATCTTCTTTTGAAAACAATAAAATATTTCATTTATTACACTTTAAGATTTTATATAAATCATGTAGTGTATAACTATAATCGTTCGTTTAAATAGAATTTATTTAATTTAGAAAAATTATGTATCTGTATTATATTAATTACCGACTATTCATTTGACATTAAGTGAATTACAATAATAGATTTCTATAATATATAAAACTACAAGAACTATGCAATTTTGCTACAAGATGTTTCCATAGCGTTATAGCGACAGATGGATTACGAACTCTTATTAGCTGAAATTCTATAACTAACTAAGAACTAAAAAATTACGTATTTCATATTTCATTATCCATATATTTCTTGTTATATTAAGGTAATGAAGAAATATTCGACATAATCTTATCTTTTAGAAATTATTTTGAGATTCAAACTTATAATCAATAAGTCATCAAAGCACAATAATCTTCAATTGGAAACAATACCAAAAAAAAATCTCTAGTTAGGAAATAATATTCCATGGGACCGTGGCTACAAAAATATATTTGCGTAGTTAACTAAAATTTATCTTCTATAATCGCAAGTAAATTAAAAAAAAGGTATTCTTGAGTTTTTATATATTTAGATAATTAAAAATGATTTTGACGTTAATTAAATTGCTTAGTCTTGTCGGAGATCAAGAATGGCCTATGTATGAAAATGAAGAAATTATTTTTATAAGGCAAACCGAATAGCCACTAAATATGAAAATGAAGAAATTTGTGAGGAATATGCTTTAGCTTCCTTTCTTCCATCACAATAACATAAATTAGCTATTAGCTATAGAATATGCTCACATTTGTCTTGAGGCTTTTCGTAGCCATCAAGCTGTTAGTTATGTGACAATGCATCACAACTATGGGAGTTTGACTATTTCAAAAATAAAATTATGAAATTCATAGTTAATTATGGCGATTTGTTTTTTTAAAATTTTTTTTGAATGAGTTTTTTTAACATTTTTCTATTTTGGTACTCATTATTCTAATTTTTTTCGACAAATAATTCACTGAAAAAATGTTATTTTTTTAATTGAATTATAAGCTATAAAAGGGCAAAAACTTCTTCCTGTTTTAGGAGTATCATTAACGAAAATTATATTATTTATTTCCGATGCAGTCTTATTATTTTTTTAAAAAAATATTTTAGGAGTATGGGGAGGCTCCAATCTTGTATTGGGATAGACTTGCCAGTCAATTTTTTTCTTTTCCAAAACCCATTATTATGCTCTTTTAATTGAATTTTTGCTTCCAAACAATGGAAATTTTGCTTTTTAGCTTTACCGATGTTTAGTTGTAACTTTTGTAAGGGAATAAATTCCAAAGCAACTATGTGGAAAAGAATTATCATCTTTCTTCAGTGATATATACTATTTTTAACTTTTGATTTTCCCTTTTCAAATTTGAATATCTAGATTTTGACTTATTACTTCTATTCATATAAAGGGTCATAGCAGCACTTTAGTGTGTAATAATTGGACTCCTAAGCATAGGTGCCAAAGGAAATTGGTTTGTTGTGCCCATGCTTTGGCCAACAAACTGCCGCAGATAATAAGTATATCCTTTTGTGGGGTGTGGTTGTCAAAGCCATTTTACACATGGAAAGTTCGATGTGAATAAAGTTCCTCCACACTTCTCCTTTGTGGTAAAGTTGAAGCAGCACATACTCAAAACTAGGCAGGCAGCGTTGGTCCAAATACAGTGTTTGTTCTGGGAATAGCTAAACAAAGTAAAGTTTAACACTTGAATTTTAGCTCGGTCATACTTTTTGTTCGCTTTTGTTATGGTAGTTGCCTAGGTTATGGGCCTGTCTTAATCAAATGGAGGTCCATAACACCACCACAAAGAAAATATATAGAGTTAATTATATTGATCATCCAGGTTTGTATTTATTACACATGTCATTCCTCTATTTTAGAACATTATTTTTAATCCTTTTTCTCAAACGACATCCTGATTTCATTAAGTTATTTAAAAATAAATAAACAAATAAAATATAATTTTGTCATTTTTCAAACCACAACCTATACTCCATCATTTGATCTAACCACCTCCCCTCCCTCATTGTCAATCACTCACCGCCTCTTCCATGCCAGATCCACTTTCTACTCACTAAATCAACATCCAGTCTCAAACTGCAGGAGACATAGATGCAACATCGAAGAAGAAGGGCAGGGAACTTGCAGTGGTGGTCACAGCGTCACAGGATATGATCGCAAAAGTAATTGGTAACATTAACTACAACAAACATCAATAATTTGTTCTTCATAATATGATGAAGAGTCATTTGATGACAATGATAAGGACATCTTGTAGAAGAAAAATAAGTCATAACATAAATGAAAATAAAAATCAAGAGCCAAACCATAACCAAAATTAAAAACAAAGATCAATGACATAACCAAGGTTCATAAACAAGCAAAACTAATAAGTATCAATGATATCAGATAGAGGAACTTGTGCTTAAGTGTCAAACTTGATCCATCCAAGTTGTAGTTCAAAATCTTCTAAAGCAATAAAGGTAATCTTGTTTGCTCTTTTTTCATAAGTCTAGTGGCTTTGTAAAATAGTTCACTCTCACATTCAAGTCCTGGTAGATCTTTCAACTTTGCTACACATACAATAATGCTAGTTGGGTCTTGAGCAAATACACTAGATTCAAATGTTTGAATAACGCGATCTAATTGTGAGGAAAGCTTGACAGCAGCCCCAATTCTTTTGTCACCCTCTCTTCCTCTGTCCACTATCCTTTGTCAAAGACGTTGTTTGAACTATTGTGTCTATCTCAGACTCATTCACTTCAATCTCAGTGTTATCATCAATGTTATCATTTGTCTCTTCTGTTCTTGTATTGAATCCCTCATTTTATCTTGATTCTTGAGATGGTACATATGCTGCGAAACCAGTAACAATAATACCCTTAAAGAGAAATTTCATCTTAGGTAAGAATTTGAGGTCTTGCTCCCTAAACTTTGCTACTTCATGATCCTCCTATAAAATAAAAAATAAGAATTATAATATATATATATATATATATATATATATATTTGGCATAGGAACAAAGAGATGAAAATCGAAACAAACAATAAGAGTAAAGAGTGGTAATAAAGTTAAAAATTGAAAATTTCTCTAACTAATTCATTGAGAAATAAGTTTATCTCAAATAAATTTAGCATTGCATATAGATCATGAAAAAAAAAAGAGAGGGAATTATCTCAATAGAATTAAGGCTAAAGCACAACATCTCACATTAACTAGCACAATGTTGTAGCTTAAAATCTTATATTATATGATGACTGATAGATCAAGAATTAAAAAAAGACACTTAGTAATAGTATAAGAAACCATACTTAGTGATATGCTCCTAGTATATAATAGTTTTAGGCTAAAATAATCAACAATTTAATCATAATTTATCAATAAAGGTTAGGAAAAGATTAAATTTCATCAATTCTTGGTCCATTACTTATTTTATGCATATTTTGTTTAATAAGAATCAAGAAAAGAAGGAAAGAAGCATAACCAAGAAAGATTTGTCACAAAAATAAAACAGCAGAAGGGTTTAGTTACCCTAATTAACTATATGGACGTGAAAAAATAAATAGAGGGGACTTTTGGATAGAAAAGAACACACAAAAACACAGGGAGAAATGCAGAGAGAAGATTAGAGTCAGTAAGAGAAGATCGAAGGAAGACGGAATAGCTTATACTTCTTCTACTTTCTTTGTAATTCTCTCCTAGATACATGCTAGTTTTGCACTTAAGGTTAGTTATGAGCATGTCTGGCTAACTTCTCTTATTGTAGTTAGAGTCAGAACCAATATGAACTCATCTATAACTTGATTGGTATTAATATGAAATTATAATAATTGTTTTGTTTTACTCTGTTCTTCATTGTATTATTCTTTATTGGACTTGGTCATTCTAGTAAATTTCTAAGGGTTAGAGTTTGTAATAGGGATGTTGGGACTCTAATTTCTGAAATGAGTACAATAACAGTTTGTACATTGCCTAGAGATAGAAATGTATGATTGCAGAACCTATATGATGTATTCTCTTAATGCTTAGCTTGATAGGAAATTACTAAGGAACTAAGATTTCTGATTGGGTTAAAGGGTTAAATCACTAAGGGATTAGGATTTTAACTAATTACTTAAAAATACATTCTCTGAGTAATTAGAAGTAATTGAATTTAATAATCAATCTAAGTAAAGGAGGGAGGAATCAAAGGGGAATGTACTGCAATTTACTTTAAACTTGCTCTAGAATTCTCGTTAATTTTCTGTTATTTATATAATTTGCGTAATTTCTAAAATACAACACTATTCTCTTCAAATATATTATTTTTCTTCGAATTTCTAAGATAATGAGTTACGATAAAATTTGGAATTCAATTCCTTGGAGACGATACTTTCTTATGACTTTATTAATTGTATGATCACTTGCTGGCAACACTTAGTCATTTGGAAGTGTCTTAGTCATTTGGAAGTGTCACGTGTATCATTTCAAGTGAGGAAACGTGCTCTATATATTTGCTGACACATGTAGAAAATTATGAAATCCAACTGTATGATTATGCTCTAGCACATGCATGATGTACTATATTCTAATTAATCACTCGTGTATTGTTTTCAAATGAAATTAATTTTGTAGAATTCAGCCTTTTTTTTCTCATATATTGTAGCTTACGTAATTATAACTATATCCTTAGTATATAAGGAATCTATCGTTCAGACTTCAGAGTCTGCAAATGTTCGGACAGTAATATTTGCAGAGGCATATATATAACTCAACAATTCATAATGTAAATATGTGTACTTTAGTTTTTAAAACAACATGACAACAATAATTATATAAAATTTAAAATTCTTTGAAGATAATTATAATTTGAGAATATATATTTTTTGTGTTTTTCTTAATGAGTAATTTTGGAAAGAAAGAAAAAGTGTGGTAGAATGAAACATTTCTTTCACACATTCTTGTATTGACTAGTATAGATTAGTTTTTCTTTTATGCTACTGTTTTTTATTACCTTTCTTACTACAAGTAACATGACCTTGAAATCACCTGTTACTTTCATCTTTCGAATGACCAAATTAATATTTTGAAATTGGACATATTATAAAAAAAAATCATTTGAATCAACCTCCATTTTTCTTTATGGCATATTCAAATAATAATGTTTTTTTTTTGTGAGCGAACATAAGCATTGCTTAATGTCTTGTGCATATTGGAGTATAAATATATTTTTTTTCTCTCTTTTGTATTGTGTAGATAAACAAAGATTACATATACACATTTAAATTATTAGTTAGTTTAATTAATGAAATTATAGATATAATATGATGAAAGAATCGTATTTTTAGCATATGTTATTTGCTTTGTGCGCCGGTTTCTTCTTATTATCAATCGCATAACAAAAAACTTATCCCGCGGATTTGGATTTAGTATATTCCTAATTTCTATTAGCAAGAAAATAAACATAAGACCAAAATGAATAAACAAAATAGAATGAAGAACAAGAAAATGGAAGTTATGCAAATGTAATGGACAAGATTTCCCTAACAATTTCTGATTTATTGAGATTTGAAATGTTTTATTTCTTTTTATCTCTCATATTATACTATCACATCATTCATTAAGATTTTTCTTTATCTTCTATTTGTGTTACTTTCACCAAGGTGTCTAGCAAACATTATTCTTCCCTCAATAACCGAACACGTAACGCAGGGTTGGTGTTTCTGTCATTTTCAACTCTTTTCACATTCATAGTTATCATTTTATGTGTACTGATTCGTACCATAATCTTGGTTATCACGCTGCCTTGGCTTCACAGTCGCATGATCCCATACAAGTGTCCCCTAATTAAATATTTGATTGAAAGTCACAAGGAACATGAAAATGATCATAATGTGTGCACGTACTTAGTTATATTTTATCTTCTTTTTTTTTTTATAACTAATTCTATGCTATAATAAACAGAGAGAAGAGAAGGATTTACTCACCTCAGCAACAAAGCAATAAACACAAGCGTACAAAATAGTTTATTCTAAAAAACAATTCCTTTCTTTCTTTGTCTTCTTTATGTGATGTTCTAGTGCAAGACACGAAATTGCTTCTGCTTCTATATTCTCTCTGCTGGCTGCTTTGCAGGTCTTATTCACTAGCTTTCCAACGGAAGAAAGTGAGTTGATTCCTGGGGTCGAGTCATTTTTCCAAGGTTCTTTTCCTAAACTCTTTCTTTCTGTGTTCTTGTGTGTGTGTGTGTGTGTGTTGGAGTTTCTATGTTTGGTACATGGCGATGAAGGCTACAGTGAATGTGAATGTTGTTTAGAAAATAAAAGTATGTTTCTTTATTATTCTAATGCCACCATCAAAACTTTCTTGGTCCTTGTTCTTGAATGAAGTGACTACTTTTGGTGAATGATGGCCTTGGCTTTAACTGATAAAACTGAAATTTTCCATTTCTTTGATGGTCTGGTTTGACTGTGACTGCTATTTTGACCGCAACATCAAGATTTTTGTGTTCACTGTAACCGCAATTGCCGTTGCATTTGTTTGCAATTTCCTGCAATATCAAGGATTGCCACAATGGCAACTGTGATTGCAATTTAAAACCTTGACTAGGGTGCTGCAGATTAAAAATCTTGAAATTATTTTAGCACTTTTCACTAGGACAATTATTATTTATTTTTTTACTTATGTTCATCCCTACTCTAGATTTATTATCTTGGTCTTTGCAAAGACTGGTACATGTTTTTCTTTTAAATGCATAATGTCCAAGTTATATCATATTGATCAATTTTCATTTTCAAATGCTGACTATCCATTAAGCGGTTTATTTGGCCTGCTGAATTGGTTTTCTTCCAATTTTTAACTCCACCTATTGCAATATTCTTGTATCATCAATTCTCAACCAGGAATACCGACCTATATGTATTGTAGGTTATTTTGTGTTCAGTGGTTCTATTCTCTACTTTTGATACAAAATTTGCCCTGAGGACATTCTTTCACTGTAATAATGTGAGTGTAATTTTTTTAACATGTTGCTCAAAATGGCAAGTATGAGTGCAATTTGATTTTGGTGTTCTACAGAAGCTAATTCCATGATACTCAAAGATCTAATGGAAGAAAAGCAGTTAAATTTGAATCAGCCACTTTTATCAGTGAGGAGGTTCTCATCAACATTGGCCTCTGAAACAGACCACAAAAGCAAAAGTGAGAACTCATTAGCCAGACTTCCACTTCCTCCTGCTTACAAATCAGAGTTAAATTCAGTTTCAGAGAGGCATGCTGGAAATGTTCCTTTTGTATGGGAGAAGGCACCAGGAAGACCAAAAGATGAAAGCAAATTACAGACACAAGATTTTGAGAAGCCTCCCTTCACTCCAAACTTTCCACCTGGGAGGGTATCAAAAACTAAGCAACAATCACTTGCTGAGATGAGAACTGGAAGCACACTTTCCAACTCTCAAAGTGTTGCATCTTTGGACAAAGAAGCAACAAAACATTCGAAAGGGGAAACTAGGGAGAAGGAAAGTTCTGGTTCAGATGATGGAGATGAGGCTTATGAAGATGCTCGTGACTCGCTTTCTAGGACTGAATCATTCTTCATGAGCTGTAGTGTGAGTGGCTTGAGTGGATGGGATGAACAAGAGGTCCAACCATTTGGAAGTTTCTCAAGTGATCATCAACAAGGTCGCAATTTCATGATTGATAGGTTCTTGCTTGCAGCGAAGGCAATGACATCAGAATCACCTCAATATGCTTCCAAGAAAGCACATATTGGACAAGAACAACAAAAGCAGAAAAAGAAAGAAGTGAATACAGAAAGTCCATGTCCCATTAACCAGCATAGACCAAAAGCTTTGCCACATTACACTCAAGATACTGATGGGGAAGAAAGTGATGATTGCAGTGAATATGAAAACTATACAACTACAACTTGTGGCCTATTTCCTCGGTTCTGCCTTTTGAATCCAATGCCTGGATTAAGAATGGTGGATAAGGTTCAAAGAAATGCAGCTCATGGAATGCAAGCTAAATCAGCTGCTTCTCACATTGGATCTTCAAAAGAGGTATTAATTTGTCTCTATCTTCTTTTCTTTCTTTTTTAGTCATTATTTCACTTCAGGTGTTGTTATCTTTATTTCACCTTTCTTATTCTGCAGCAAGGTAGAACTCCTTATGGGAAAAAGTTAAGGGATTCCCAGTCTGGCTTTACAGAAGAAAAAGAAATTTTGGATATTCTTGTAAAATCTAAGCATGGCATTGACCCATGTCAAAGAGGTTGCACTCAACATGATTCTAATAATTCTTCAATAGATAGTCCTAAAGTGATTGAATCTAAGAAGATAAATTCAGAAAGTCAAGTATATGGCAGGGACAAAAATTCTGATATCCTAACTCAGAATTCAGAACTTGATTTGAAGAGACAACTAGCTGCCAAATGGGTTGATGAACAATGCACTTTGGCTAGCTCAAAGGTGAGATATAATGGGAAGATTGACTTAGAAAGCCAATGTCTTACAAAGTTAGGCCATCAAGAAATATCTGGTGCAAACTGTTTTGGACTTCCTCTTGCCCTTCCTTCACTAAAAGCTCCATCAGAGTCTTGGCTTAAGCACACTTTACCTACCATTTGCAAAAGAAACATGACTTCACAGTTCAACCTTACTGCAAACACTAAAACTCCCAAGACAGCATCATTGCATCCTAAGTGGGAAACAATTGTTAAATCTTCTAATGCATATCGTGGACATCTGCAGCTCCCTGAGGTAATTTGATAACTCTTTGTTTGTGCATGTTTTTGTGTAACTACTGATGTAGTATAAGCATAAAGTCCTCTTCAATTTTTCAGGATCTACAAACACCTCCCATTTCAGAAGCTTGAGCTTTATAAAGAGAAGGGTCTTTGATAATTGACATGTATACAACAATTTTGATGTAATTTTTGCATCAGTGTTATGTGTTTCCATCCTTCTGCATGGTTGGTTCCCTTGTGCTTCTATATGGCAGAGGTGTATATAACTGGTACTGTAAACCACTATTGCCTTTGCATCTTGTAAATATAAATACGTCGTTTCAATAAAAAGTTGCATCTATAATATGCATCAATTTTTAACGCAATCTGTTCCTGTATTATTTGTCCAAAATATCTATTTCCTCCGATTTGAAAATACAACAGAGAATGATTTTGTAAGTGTGAGTCTCCTAGCCCAGCTCCTCAATTCTCTGCAACTGGAGTAAAATTTAGTGCGTAAAAGAATGGTGCAAAATTAATTATACTCATAGTTAAGCAACTGAATTCGTACATATTTGGTTTGATTTTCAAATTTACGTTTAGGCCAAAATGAAAATATAAAATAAATACAATTTGCCTAGAGAGTTAGACCACACTACACTAACAATGAAATTTGACCCTGCAGGGAATTTTTTATTTTTTTCATATTAATATGATAAAATTTATTCTCGTATTTTTTTTTTATAAAAAATATCAAAACATGCATCTTATTAAATACTTCCTAAAGTGTTTCCATAAAGTTTTGGTAGGTGAACACGTGATTTGTCATAATTTGGTGGATTTCCTTTCACGACACTTGCATCATTTAAGCACCGCTTGGGAAACAAAGAAAAATTTAACTAATTGGACACTTTACAAAAAATGTTCCGTTCTCAACCACAAAATGTTAGGATCTGAATCGGTGAGTCCCAACTTTATATCTTGCCATGACTATTTATTCATACAAAATAATACTCCTTTACCAACTTTGGATGATAAATCCAACCTAGCTTTACTAATTTTTTATGCACCTTTTTTATTTTATTAATTCTCTATATAAACTCTAGAAGATTTTGACCAAGTTAGTGGCATCTAACTTTTAGATCATCAAGGGGTCATGATCGGATATATAAAGACGCCAAGTGTTCTGAAAGAGAAGCTCGCATTAAATTAATTAGTGAAAGATGGGCAGAGAATTCCTTGCTATGTTTCATGGTGGCTACGGAGATGAAGTAATTAGGCATAAATCTGGGGCTTTATTTTTGTTGGGATTGATTTTTCTGTCTCTTTCGGTTATATCAATGATCTTATTTGCTTGTGGGGCTGACAATTCCCACGAGTATCGACGAAAAAGAAATCGTGGTATAACTGGACTTGGTGGTGATGAGGGTGGGGGTGCTTCTAATGACGGTGGAGGTGGCGGTGGCGGTGGCTAATTAGATCATCCGCTTGTGAAGGAAATGATGCAACATGAGCATATCGAACTCACTTAATTCATGTAAACAAATAGACCAATATAGCATATGTATGTATGAGTGTTCAAATTATATACTACTGAATCTATTCAGTTGAGTTCCTTTATTTCTGAGATGATCAAAGTTCTGATTGTTGCATGCTTCTTCCACATTCAAGATAGTGTTATTAATTGCATAGTGTAATTTTTTATTTTTATTAGTATGCACCGGGTTTTCTGTGGGTGTTAAATTTTAATATTTTTTTTCTTGTTTTTTGTAATTTATTAATTTATTTGTTGCTATCGCACTTAATTTAAGCATATCAGAGGAAAATGCTGCCTTGGTTGTGATCAAATCGGTATGAATGTAATATGCTAAATCAATGTTTAAATGTATATCTTGAGAATCAAGAATAAATATTTCATTCATGAGAAATCAATTTGATTAGAGGAAATTTAATTTTCTCTAATTATGTGTAATTATTATTATAACGAGCATTCGTTGTATACTCACACAATTTTTGATCAGATTTAATTTTGAGAAAATTTAATCTTCTCTACTAATTATGGTAATTATTATTATCAATTCATATAGCATTCACTTTATACTCTTAAACACATTTACAGTCACAATTTGTCTTTATTTCTCTTCAACATGGTATCCAGATCTTAACTGAGGGAATATGTTTTTGTCCTATATGTCATTCGTCTTCCAGCGAGCGATATGTTTTTGCATTCCAATGACCATTTCCCATTTTTCGACGCTTCTCTGACCATTGTCAGCGACTTTTCCAATGACCTTTTGATCCCCACCTACCCTGTTCGGTGTGCCTTTTGTCGATCTACACAGATTTGGTCTGCATGTCACCATCAAATGCTTCACGCGCCACTTTCCTTACACGCCAAACAGCCAAGCGTGGATCTTCCTCCGACGTGTGCAGCTGCATGGCGACACCTTTTTGGCCACGCTTTCACCGGTGTTGTTGCTCCTCCATTCTGGCGCCACCCCGTAAGTTTGGCTCCATTTTGCAGTTGTTTGACCGTGCCCCCCCTTTTATCATTGCCCTTTTTCCAATGATTATTCCATTTTTTAGTATGTTCGACCACATTTTTTGCCTCCGTTTTTGGTGGCAGGCTCCCTGACCGAGGCCTTATTTGGCTTCCACTGTCCTATCTTTTTCTCCTACATGCACTGGACTTGTCTTCATCCTAGATGCACCTATCCTTGTCTTCTCCCATACTCATTGGCATGAGTCATGTTTTAGATGCATTAGTTTTGATTGTGTCCCAGATGCAAGATGCATTGTCTCTCTTCTAGAAGATGGACTTAGTTTTGCAAGTTTTAAATAACTTGGGCCTTTATTATTGTTGGTTTGAAGCTTCCAATGTTGGTTTTAAAAAAGTTGGAACTTCCTTTCCTTATCATGAATTTTCTTAGGTTGATGAATAATCTAGCTCTCTCTATTATATATTTCTAGTAATATTCCCTGTCTTCACTATGATTCCAGAGTTGTTTTCAATTTTTTTTATTGGAGCTCATTTTTTATATTTTTGTTGAGAATAAATTATTTTCTTGTAATAAGTCCACCTAAGTCTTGAGAATCAAGAATAAAATGTCATTTATTGTAAATTAATTTGATATGATCTCATATGATATGATATAAGAAAAACTTAATCTTTTCTAATTATGTGTAATTATTACTATCAATCTATTTAGACAACATTCATTGTGTATGCTGACATACGGTTACAATCCCAATATTTAATAATTGCTAAGCATATTTAATTGTTACACTTAAATTACATAGCAATTACCTAATTTTCTCTCTTTTAATACTCTTTTTGACCTAAAAATATAGAAATTTAGATTCTTTTGAATTTCTAGCTTAAGAATGTTAAAGTTAATGAATTTACATTGTTTTATTTTATTTTGTGGAGTTTGGTACATTAACAAAGGACTGATAGATGTGTAAAGAATTGGAGAAGCGCACTAGTGTGCACTCAGCATTACAGGCCAAGCTGGAGGACCACATGTCAAGCATATGGTAGTTTCCTCAAGCCAACTGTACTATGCATGTGCACTAAGCACACATATGCAGACTTAGCGTGTGATCATTTAATGTGTTTAGTAGACACATATAGGCTTAGTGCACAATGATTTTCTGAAAAGCATGACAATGCATCGTTTTGAGGCGTCTCATAAGGAGATGCACTATTCCATTGAAGGGAGTTGGTCTAGGACACGTTTTTGAAGAAAAAATCCACTTTGGGAGTTCTTCCTCTTCCATTTTTTTTTTGTTTCATCTTCTTGTTTTGAGCCTCTTATGATAATGAAGGCTAATTTATCCATTGTTGGGACTTGGATACTAAAAACTCTGTGATGTAATAATCTTTACTATCCATTTAATGTTAGTTTAGTATTATTGCTTCATTTCTATGTTTATTGTCGTATTTATGGTTTGAGCATCTATTTGCATTATGTTATAGGATTTTAATCATTGGAAAATGTTTTTACTCTAAGAACTTGAAGGAATTTCTAAGTAACCCATGTTTAGGGATGAAATGGTGTTAGTTAGCCTTATTTATGCATCTTTATTCTTAAAGCAAGTTACTTGGTTTAGCTTTTTAAGAGATTAGGAGTGAAATCAAGTGGTTTAAGCTCTTTCACATGAGAGATCATGGTTAGAGTAATTTAGTTAATGAAGATAATAGTTGAAATAACTTTAAATGGTGAAAAATCATTAACATTGTATCAAGAGTATTTTTGATAAGTTAAACACCCAACACTTCTTGAAAATCCGCATCATGTGTTGTTTTCTACATCCGAAGTGTTTATTTTCTTATCTCTTGGATCTTGCTATGTTTTTATGTCCTTTATTATGGTAGAATTTTACATTTCAGGGTTATTATTTTGAAATATATTCTCCTTTAGTCATTTTGTTACTTAAAATTTGATATATACAAATTCTAAGAACAATTAAAGTTCTTATGGACTCGATATTTGGTCTTATCATTTATTATTATGTTGACAAATTGGTACA
Source organism: Glycine tomentella (assembly GCA_007407185.1). Classification (NCBI taxonomy): domain Eukaryota; kingdom Viridiplantae; phylum Streptophyta; class Magnoliopsida; order Fabales; family Fabaceae; genus Glycine; species Glycine tomentella. The sequence continues at coordinate 522,816 of PYAF01004216.1, forward strand.
CTTATCAAAGAGTTAACCATATATCTCTGTAGTCTTTCTAGGCCGTTTAATAGAAAAATGTTTTCATGTAACTTGATTAAAATCAAGATATCTGTACAATAGTATGCTGTAACTAAGGGGAGTTTGTATAACAATAATGCCTCAAGCAATGCCCGAAAGCATTATTTTGTTAAGAGAAATTATAAACAACAGTTGTGTGTTTAGTTTAGTGGTAGAAAATTATGTAAACCCAAATTTATAGTTATTACAAAAATAATTAATTATTGTTTTAAAAGTTAATGTTTGTTAAATTATCAAACATGCACTACTTCATTTTGGGGAGAATTGAATGAACTGGGATATGAGATGAACCGAGATATGAATAAAAGGTAGGAAGATAAAATGATCAATAGAGCTTGGATCAACTATATATATATATTATTCCAAAAGAGCTTGGATCAACTATATATTATCCCCTGAAGAACTTCTCTAACTTGATCAACTATTTTGGGTAACAAAGGGACAAAGACCCAAAAAGACATAGCTCACCCCCTTACCCCCCAAAAAAAGAAAAGAAGTTGGATCTAGAGGATACTAATTGCTAATCCTGACACAGATCTCTCAAATCTTTATCAAGAATCAGAAAGGCTGAACCAGAAGTTGGTGGATGCTCCCAAATGATTCAAACTTTTAATTAAGGTATGGTAAATGAAGATAATGTCAGTCACAAGATATATATGACAGTTGGTGTTAGTTGACCTACTTCATATTAACTTACGTTATTCAGATTTTATTCACGCCAAGTAAAATTACATTGTTTAAAACTTATTCATTATACGTACGTGGCATCCTTTATAAGCATCATGTGTCGGTTTGCAGTTGGACATGTCAACTTCAATTATTTATTTGCATTTTTTTCTGGTTATCTTTAAAGAAAAAAAAAAGGAGTATCTAACTAGCAAGTTTAATTATGAATAGTCTAAGACGCAAGTTTTGTGTCACGCCTATATATAGAGTAATTGAGAACTTAAGCGTTAGAAGTTGGAATAGTGAAATTAAGATGGGCAGAGATTTCTCCCTCGCAGATGGTGACCATGAGATACAAACGCCTTTCACGTTTGGCTCAATTAGGGCCTTGCATTTGTTTGGCATGATCCTTATATCCCTCTCAATAATATCAATGACCATACTTTCCTGCGGTGAATATGATCATGGCTCCAACAAGTCTCGGAGGACTGATTATAATGGTGGTGGAGGTGGTGCTAATGATGGCGCAGGTGAATGTTGTGTTGGAGATTGAGTATATATATATATATATATATATATATATATATATATATATATATATATCATCACTGTTAGGTAGCTCACTTTGTACTTCAGCTAATTATTCAAGCTTTTTTTTTTCTTTTTCTGAATAGCTAATTATTCAAGCTACAAATATGGTTACGATTATATATGTAAAAAAAAATATTGTTACGATTTAAGGGTTGCGGAGTAAATTTGCAATACGTCAATTCTTCATTTACTTGGGTTGTATATATTGACTCCATGGCTATGAGAGTTATGGTGCTATTTTTTGTATATTAAAGAAAAAAAAATGTTTTTTTCTTACAAAAGAAAGAATTGTACTGTTAACATTCATTTTGTAGCAGTAAATTTTTCTTTAGGGAGTTTACATATGTAACACCTTATGGTATGACTAAAAGGCTCCTGGGTTGGAGGATAGGCTGATGTATTTATTCTTTTAGCAACATACTTCTTGTAAGGGTGGTACCCTTGTACTATACCTTCCATCTTCTTTCTTAATAAAAGTCTTTCTTTTGCTGATAAAAAAATATGTAACACACCTTTAGTTAAGTTTTACTTATATTAACTTCTGTAAAAAAAAAAAAGAAGTTTTGCACGAGAGAGAACGTGTTTAACTATTATTGATCTTGGTTTCGGGTGACATGGTTTGCATATGGCTATGCAAGCAATATACAATTTCATGTATCAACTAAGATACCAATTATTGTACTTATACAATTCATTATTGATTTAAGTTTAGGAGTGTATGTGCAGGTGTACATATGCAGGTTCTGCTTCTCACCTGTGCTGTTCACCAAAATCTCTCTATCACCTAAAGCATCTACATGTTCGGAAACACTTCCAAACAACATGCATTCATATATTTTATAGAGTTTAATGATTATGTATGTAAAAACTTATACACTATTCTGCCAAAAATAACTTTTCCATGACACTTGGTTATATTAAATCCAAATTATCATAAATATATTTTTTTAAATATATTATAAAAATCAACAAATTGTATTTTCTAACCTTCTTAATTTACATGCTTTCACGTGGACAACTCCCTAGAACTGAACTCACCTCGATCTATAGGTAATCTAAATATATGAAAGGTATTCCTCCTATTTTATATCTAGCCTTTCTCCAATTAGGCCCTATCAAGTACTTTTAAAAAGGTTCATTTTAATCCCAATATAATCTTCAACAATATTGCAACAACTTTAGATCGTCCAAACATCAAAAAAGCAATTATCAGTAAAAAAAAAAAAAGTCATGTATTATTCTCCTTTAAAATTTATATAAATATTTTTTAAAATCTTTCCAAATATAACATTGCTTTCTTTTTTCAACAAATTTTCACAAATTCTTTTCCAAAATTAATTTTTCATTTGCTTTCTCAAAAATAAAAATATTTAATTTAATTTTGACAGGAGATAAAATAAATACTCTTAAAGTTATTATAAACTTACACGATGACTTAGATAAATACTTTATAGTGGACGTATTAGTGACATTGTAGGATTAATTTTTTTTCACCCTTCTTTACGTGCAAATCAATTTTTTAAACCTAATTTGTTTCACATTGCAATCTTCTGAAAAAACATAAAAGTTTTTTTTTCACTTTTTTTTTCCATTTTACTAAAACTTAATATATAGAGATTTCATTTAAAACTATTTTTTTTAAATATCTTTTATCATTTGGTTGTAATTTCTGTATGACACCCATTATAAACTTTAATTTATAAAAGAAAAAGATACTATCTCGTTAATTATAAATAATTAATAACTAATTGGGGCTCCCATCAAACATCAAGTGAGGGCTTGAGGTGAGTCTTCTAGGGTTTGAAGCTACCATTGAGTCAATGGTCTAGCATTGAAATCAAACTAAATGACATCAATGCATAATTTTTATTCTCTCTATTGCATACGTAAAACAACACCAAATTATTACTAATAAAAAAAAACAACGCCAAATTAAATAACTAGAATTACTTATTTTGTTTGAAAAGGTCCATCATATATGTGATTTGTTAAGACAAGTACTTAAAAGATCTCACTCCTATACTCTATTTGACACGGTTATTAGATCCTAATAAGTACTCAGTCCAAACGACTCCTTGGTGCATAATTTTGAAAACAAAAACTCTCAACATGGGTATTGTCTTTATTCTTTTCACAACATTGTGCTTGTTGTGATGAATTTGAGGATGATGAGGACGAAGTGAACAACGAAAGAGAGAGTCTCGTATTAATTTCTTGTTCACTTTCTGTGTCTTTGTTCATCTGGTGATCTCTAGCATTTCTTGAATCTTGACTTAGTTTTAGCTCCAAGAAACTCGGGGACCCTTTCATCTCATTCAACCTCTCTAATTGATCTTTGACGTCACCTTGTTTCCATACTTGAACCTGATTTATGAATTCTGGCATTCGATTTTTCACATCATGAACCTAAAATCCAAAAGGAACCATTACTTCGCTTATGCAAAATATATATACTGACAAATCCAAAATATCATACAATGCGGCAATTTATTTTAAAAGGAAAAAGAGTATTTAGGTACCTTAAACTTTATCATTTTTATAAATAGCACCCTAAACTTTAATTTTGTCTCAATTGATTCCTAAATTTTATCTTTTTTGCAAATAGACACCATAAACTTTAATTGTTTCAATCAATCCTTAAAGTTTACCTCTTTTACATATAGTCACCTAATTTCAATTTCATCTAAATTAATTCTTAAAAATGACGTCTTTCATAAACAAAATCTTATATTAAATTGGAGTTAAATTACTAACAAAAGAATCTTAATTAATTATATTGTTTATTTTTTAATCTCAACTGTTTATTAATTTTTTTATAAATCACTTTTTCAAACATTAAAACATAATAAAATTAAAATTTTAAAAATCAAATAAAACTTTTGTATTAATGTTATTATTTTCCCTTTTATATCACTTTTTCAATTTCATCTCAATTAATTCTTAAAAATGATGCCTTCTATAAACAAAATTTTATATTAAATTGGAGTTAAATTACTAACAAAAGAATCTTAATTGTTTTTTTAATCTCAACTGTTTATTAATTTTTTTATAAATCACTTTTTCAAACATGAAAACATAATAAAATCAAAATTTGAAAAATCAAATAAAACTTTTTTATTAATATTATTATTTTCCCTTATATATATTAATTTTATATTCTTTATTATATTTTAAATATGAAAAAATGAGTTTAACAAAAAAAAAATGAATGATTAACATTTAAGATAAAAAATATTAATAAAAAGGTAAGTTTTAAAGATTAATTGAAATGCAATTAAAGTTTAAATATCAATCATAATAATTTTCAAGTTCATGGTGTTTATTTGAAGAAAAAAAAAGTATAGTAAAGGATTAAGTAAGACAAAATTAAAGTTGAGGATGTCTATTTGAAAAAAATAAAAATTTAAGGGGACTTAATGCTCCTTCCCATTTTATATCCTATTTGGGAAGCAGCAGCATCGCTTGATGAATGGTTATATAAGGGTAATTGTTCTACACTTCTTACTTGGTATAGCTTGCTACATGGGGCGTGAGTGGGAACTTAGTATTTATGTTAATGCACTTTTCAATGATATGTAAGCAAGGCATTTCTAGTCCTTTACTGCGAATATGGATCATAGATATTTGTAATCACAATCATTTTTTATTTTGGGGAGGAATTTATTTCATTGCTACAAATTTGGATTATTTAAAAAAATAAGACATGTATTTGGATATTTCCCTTCAACTTAATAAAAATTGAATTTTTTTCCATACATGCACGAATAGTTGAAGGGAACTCTCCTAAGAAAAAATGGATTAAATTATAAATCAACTGTTATGGGGAATATAAACTCTAACCCACTTGATTATGAGAAAAAAAATAGATAGAAGTGAAGTTATTTTCATGAGATCTACTAGAAAACACTTTTTCCCAAAAATGAATAATTAATCTCGATCTCATTTTTAATTTTCAATGTTTTTATTATTATATTAAAATTAAAAATAATAAAAAGTTTATGTTATTTGATTTTCTTTTTCACTCTTCAAAATAAGTAGAGAGAAATTTCTCTACTCCCCTCTCCCTATTTCTATTAATCTAAATAATATACTTTATTTCTCTTTTATTTGTATCATTCTTATTTCTCCTTTAAATTACCTATTTCAATTCTCATAATGAATCAAATCAAATAATATAAATTGGCAGGTAAAAATGTGAGTAATGTAGCAGTTTTATTACCTCAGCATCAAACTTCGCGTGGCCAGTGAGGTTAGGACTGCAGAAACTACGTTGATACGACTGAGAATTATATAAATCTTTGTCCCACCCTGAACTTGATCTTATCATCATGTGACTATTGAAGAGTGCTGTCGGGTATAATCTACACAGAGTAACATTAAAGATATATCAAAATTTTATCCATGTTTTAATACATGCATTATAGTTAATTTCCTCACTGGCTAGTTTTCTTTTCTATACCTTGAAGAGCCATGAGCACTGATTTCATAAGGTGTTTGTTCCATAAACACAGATGATGGCAAATAATTTCTATGATCATTCCCAAAGTGTCGTGGGGCATTAAGTCTTCCGTACATATCAAAAATACTATGCCTTCCTTGCATTGCCCTATTGTGAGATAAAACTGTAACAAAACACAGTGAATGATCATGCATGTTATGTAAACCCTTGCAAATATGACAGGCATGCCACGTGCAATAAGATAAAAACATAGTTTTACTACGATATATAATTAAGGTTGTAAAAAATTTACCTTGGCCAGACTCATAAAGCTTTTTACTTCGATACATCTGAATTCAAAAAATACAATTAAGGCGTTACACAAACGTAGAAATAATAAATTATTTTTGCAAAAATATTTGTTTTTAGCTAGATTACAATCAAGCAAACAATTAAACCCATTAATTTGTATATTTGAACTTGTATATATAATGACTATACCTGCAAATGGCTCTTTACATGTGCAATGCTGAGTCCTCTCACATTCATCAACTGGAGAACCAACTTGGGCGTTGCTCCTGTACCAAATTAAATATTATAAATGAAACGTAATTGAGGCTCAAAAAAAAAAAATGATTTGTGAATACCACAAACTTTTTGGTATTTGGTAAGAGAAATAGATAGAGATAGAAAAGAGAAAAATGTAATAAATAGATAGTTAATATGATGTGATAAAAAAAGATATAGAGATAAATTATGAATGTCATATATTGAGGTATTTAAAGTGAATAAAAAAAATTTAGGATATTTTTTATTTGGAAGAATCAAATATCGGTATCAGAGAATTTAAAACAATTCATGACATGTTTAATGAATTGAGCTATTCATATATCATTACTTAGCTTGAAAACAAGAAAATTTTAGCTTGTTTGGGATCCTAAGCATGTTGCCAATTGTTCCATTTGGTCACAGATAATAAAATTCATCATTAGCTAGAATCTAATTAAGTTTATAATAAGATTGAAGTGAGTTTGCACTTACTTTCTTGTCCACCAAGCCTCTCAACAGCATGCACAAAAGCTAAATGGAGATCAGGAGTCCAACGAAGCCTTGGCATTTTGGAACGCACATATTGCCTAACCGAAGATGCACGCTCCTTCCCTTCTTCACTAGAGTTATTATTGCTACTCAAATTACGTTCTTGTGATGAAATGTCATTGCTGTTGATGGGGTCATCATCACTGGTGCTATCATCTCCACCACCATCCACAGCTTCTTCATTCAAATCGAAAAATGAACGTTTTCTTCTAAGACTTGGAGAAGAGGGTTTGCTACTTCCACTCTTATGATCTTCTTCAGATACGCAAATTCTCTCATCCATTTTTATTGAAGTAATTAATTCTTCTAAATACAACTTTTTTCCTGCAGGTGAAGATGGTATAGAGTGAAGGTCAGGAAGACACGAAAAAACACAGTCACATTTAAGTTAATTTGTCATTTGTGCAATAAGTATTGCCATAACCAAGATGACATGTTGCATATGTGGGCAAAAACAAATTTATTTTATTTAATTGTACTGATTTTGAAGACACTATATATGATGCTTTAGAAGGATTCGCTGTCTTCTTACATTTGTACCATAAATTTATTGCAAGTCTTTGCTTGTTCCTAGGTCTTGGAATTCCACACTAACCAATAACCTACAATTTGAAAATTGTCACATATATAAAAAAGCTCATCACCTACAATAGACCTATAAGTGTAAGTGTAGTACGTGATCTATATAGTTTTAGTTTTAATGTGAATATTAATTTGTTTGTGCCTAAGATTCCTTTTTACTTATTATTTTTCATATAAATAGGAGCTCCTTTTTTCTTACTTTTTTTTCTGTTTGGAAATTGAGGGAATGGGACAGATGTCTAAGGCTCACACTTAAACTTCCACGATTAACTACATGATATAAGAATTCTGAAAGCAAAATATATCCTTTCTAAATTCAAGTGCTAGCTATAGATGAATGAGATCCAAAACTAAGAAAAGTGACTTGAAGCCAAATAGAAGTTATTATTCCTAAAAAAATTAAGTAAATGTTATATCTTTAAAAAACATGAAGATGGGAAGAATAAGCAATTTGAATTGTTCATAAGGTGCAAATTAAAGAGAAATTAAGAAGGATAGAGATAGAGAGATGTAAGTAATTTTGTGCAAACCATTAGTGATGATGAAGATTAATAACAGCCTTAAGTATCCCTTCCAAGATAACTGCGGTCAAAGAAAACCACCACAAATGATTCAACAGAAGCCAAAGCTTGTTCCCAAGATCCAACAAAGCCAATTTCTTTGGAGACCCCTAAATCAGTTTTGCAACTGATCAAAAGCAGAAGACGTTGATTCAAGCATATCTAGTGCTGCAAGAGAAGTACGATTTGAACCCTTTGTGGTGTTCATGGATCCAATATATGTTGATAAAAGGAAAAACCCTATATACTTGCACAGAGAGAGATGACTAGCTGCGAGGTAAGGTTCCTTTCTGTAGCAGCTCAGGGTGCATTATTAGCAAGTGGGACTGGTTGGAATGTAAGGAAAATTAAGTCTAAAATACCATTAGTCATCGCACATCAAATCAAATATTCTCACAAATTAGAATATTCAAATATAATAAAATATTTTACATGTAGAAGACGATGGTCGGACAAATTAAACCACTTGTGTTTTCTCTGACTTTTAATTATTTTTTTCATTTTGATTTTAAAACACATTTGGGGTTAGCAAGTAGCTATAGCCGGAGCTAACAACATATACGAGATCAAAGGCACGCATATGACCCCTATTTTGTATTATTGAGAATCATGTGATTTTTTTTAACCTTTTTATTTTTCCAATTTTTCTATTTGACAGGTTTGTGTCCCCATGCCTCTCTTCCAATTTGCTTCTTGCCTACATCTCTCCGTGATAATATTAATGTCATTAGTTGACCTCTGTTACTGACAACTCCTATTTAGTTTTTATTTTATAAAAATATTCTTAATTAGGTTGCAGTAACATATCAATTTTTTCAAGGCATATATTGACCAACATTTATAACTTGAAGCTCTTGTCTTCAAACACAAATCTCTTAAATTCCTCTTTTTATTCTTGCATCTCTCGCTGCCTACTAATTACTGTGATTATTTCGCCTGAACCAATCCATTTCCTTTTATTTTGGTTCACAATCGTTTGATATCTATATTAGTCTGTGTTAAATATATAACTTATTAAGTTGGTTTTAATTCTTAATTAGTCCTTAATTTAAATATGACTTGTATAAAGCATGTAGCTGAAGGTGAAACATTACAGTCACCCGAGAATTCTATACGTATAAGAAATATAATGTATCGGCAGAATTAAAGATAACGTGCAGTATATAGATAGATAAGTACCATAATTTCAATAAAAAATTACTCTACATATTCATCCTATGTTGGCCTATGACCGATACTGAAAACACAACAGCCTCAAGTGTCTAATAACTTGAAAAACAAAGATGTTTTAGACTTTTCAAAGTTTTCTATTGGTAAGCTATATCCGTTTCTAGCAGGAAAAGTAAAACTACTGGCTAGTTCCATATATTAATATATAATGAACTCCAAATCCCAACGTACTAGTGTAAAATAGTCAAATATATACGATCTATAACCTCGAAAAGTTAATGTCAGTATGTCTTACCTAATTAATAATGGAGACATTGGCAATGATAGGGGTAAAGAAACGTAGGGGCGCAAAACTGTTTGCCCTATAAGCTTCTTTTATCTCGAAAACTAACTTTGAATTGTATGTCCGAGAAAATGTAAAAATATATACATCCTTTTACTTAAATACTTTTTCTGGTGATACTTAAATACATCCTGCCTATAAAATAAATAAAAAATACTTTTCGATCTGATGATGTAATATGTGTTGCATATTATCCTCTGTGAATAATGATACATGAAACTCAATTAATAGTGTTTAAATATCATTTTTGTGGGATAAAATTGACGAACTAGTATACATTGATGATTTTCTTTCCTTACACACTCGAATCAATAATATATCATTTGCCACTCTAAGGAACTGGTTGAATAAATATCTCTCAACTAATAGGTGCATCCGTGCCTGTTTGAATCTCACGGCCTTTTAGGATAAGATAAATGTAAATTTTCTTTGTGTATTTTGAATTTAAGGTTTGTATTCCTTGCTTGGAACTTCTCGTTCCTTCTTAATTAAAATTTGTTAATCAAAAAAATAATTCACCTTTTATTTTTGGTGGAGCTGTTGAATTACTCAAGACCTACCGTGCATAGCCTAAAGATCAATAGATAAATAAATAGATAGATAGACACACACGTGAATTAAAAACCTCAAAATTTGTTTGAAAATATATATTAAAAAAGAAAAACATAGGGAGAGAATACGCGGTAAAGATGGCCAAAGTAAAATACAAGATGATGCATGCAAGGTAAATACAATAATCTTGTGTCATATTTGATATTCCCTCGAATTGTCTCATTTATGGATAGTCTTCCCTATTGTCCAAGGATTTACTTTCTCGAGCATCTTAGAGAGAATTTGAGCCACTTGTCATGAGATCATGTATATATATATATATATATATATATATATATATATATATATATATATATATATATATTCAATTCCTTGCAGCTAGCGCAGAGTGTAGGTCCCAATGAGGAATCATTTTCAAGGATTAGGTTTTGGCTACAAGACACACAATTTTGACTATAGATCAGTATGAACACAGTTTTACGTGTGTGTTGGAGGACTCAGAGGGAGAGAGAAACTCAATGAAGACAAATATTCGAAGGATTAAACAAAGCTATTGGATTGGAAAGGCTATATGGGGAGAGAAGAAATGGGTTCTCGTGCGGATTCACAAGGAAATGAGAGAGAATTCTCGTAGCTCGACGTACCGGCTTATACAAAACTTTCTTGTTTGTCGTTTTTTGTGCATGGGAGTTGACGTGTTGCATATTTTAGGAACACTTGCAGAGTAGCATAGAATCTTTCTCAGAATTACAGGTTTTATTATATATATCATAACATCGTTTGCCCGTTGGCAAAGGTCTAACACCTAATTTCAATATATATATATATATATATATATATATAACTCATTCAATTTGCTAGGTCTATTTCAGTCACTTTATACGTATAGATTTTATATTTCTAATTAGTAGTGAAGTCATTTTCTTCCTTATCTACAATAAAAAAAAAATCTTCAGAGTTTACATTTTTGTTTCTTATAGTACTATGAATTCTTACCAGAAATGGAGGTAGGTGTGTAATTAAATTGAAACCAAATCCTTCATTTATTGTTATACTTCCTGTAACAATAATTATATTTAGACACTTCAACTATACAAACATCGATCAACTCTTAATATTTCTCTTATTTTATCATGCCATAGAAGTTATTACATTTCTGTTTCTTTCTTCTTGCTGTTTCTCTCTTTAAATGTCTCCTATCCATCATGATTTTCTAAGGTTGAATAAAATTTAGATCCTATATTAGTTATTTCTTGTACAATTTCCTAGACCAATTCCAAGTTTGTGCTTGATATGCAAGTTTGTCTAGATTTCTCAATTGATTGAACTCAAATCGTCTAATAAAATAAACTAACTTGATCTTGATCAAGATATATATATCTTGAGAAACATTTTCTTGAGATTTTATATTGATTAGTGATAAGACCAAAATAATATATATATATATATATATATATATATATATATAAGTAAAGGATAACTCCATCTTACCTATTAGCTTTTGGATCGATCAAGTTAATTAACTAAACTCAAATTCTAAGATAATATATTAAGTCACCTTATATCGACCAACTACAAATGTCTAGTCCTATACACTTCACATGTCTAGTCCTCAACATGTGAAAGGTGTGTTAGAAATCCCACATTGATTAGTGATATGACTAAACTTGTGTATATATAAGAAGAATAGTCCTTATCTTATGAACTAATTTTTTGGATTGAGTTAGATCAAAATTCAAATACGGTCCAATATCCAATCTTGCAAACTTTATGTTCAAGATGTCTAATTTTTGGCATGAAAGGGTGTATATTAGTAGGGGATAATGCTCATCTCATGAAATGGTTTTTTGGAATTAAGTCAGACCAAATCTTCAATTCTAAGATGATATTAAAGTCTATTGAGTCACTTGTTATTGAGTCATTATCAAATCACTCATAGATATGTGATCTTGCAAACTTCACACTCAAAATGTGTAGTTCTCAAAATAATTAAGGAAGGTTAGTTGGAGATCTCACATTGACTAATGATATAACAAAAATAATGTATATGACTAGGGAGAAACCCTCACCCTTATGATCTAGTTATTGGGATTAAGTTAGGCTTAAACCCAAATTATAAGATGCATCAAATCCTATCCTAATAGTTTTCATTGAGCCTATAAGACCACCCGTTCAGGTTGTTAATCAAACCAATTTCAAATATTCAATCCTACAAACTTTATGTTAAAGATGTTTAGTTGTTGGCATGAAGAAGGATATTAGCCATCTCTCATTAACTAATGATTATGTGACCAAATTAAGTTGGGGAAAGGGGGGGGCAGCATCCATCATTTTATAAGCTAGTTTTTGAAATTGAATTATAACCAATTAAGATTATTAAAATGGTATTAGAACTCATCCTAATTGAGAGATCCTATCAAATCATTTGTTATCGAGTTGTTATTTGATAACCCACAAATATCTAATCTTGCAAACTTCTAGCCCAAATGGGTGTTGAACACTTCTAGGGTGTGTTCTTTTGGAGAGAAAGATGATGGTAAAGAATGAAAAATATAATAAGGTAAGATCAATATTTTTACACTATTCTACTTTGATTCAAAATTTTCATCTTATTTTACTTTTTTTTCATTCCACCGAACGGATCTTAATATGCTATTACTCTATCAGAATTTACATATATTCGCTCGTCTTAACAACTGGCTTTGACAGACAACTTGAATCTCAACTCATATACACCTTTTTTCTATATAATTTGTTTTAGGAAAATATACTTGAATATCATCCTCTCATATTAAATTAGTTCATAAACGAAAAATGAAATAGCTTAAACAAAATAGTCTAAAAAAAGATGAAAAAGAACATAAAACCTATTTTTGTAGGTGTTGTCTAAAAGATCAATGTCTGCATCTATGTCAACCTAAATAGGCATAGTGCCTACGCGAGCATTTTAATATTTAAACAGTTACTCCGCGCAAGTAGACTCTTAGTGTTAACTAGATATTCAGGTTTTGTATGCGTGATACATAACATACGCTAGGAAAAGTGATATTTCCTCAACTGAAGTGGCAAAATATAAACATATATTCAAGAATCAGTTAGTATAAACATATAAATGTAAATAATTAAATAAAATCATACGTAGTTGCATCGTTTTACTCTGTTATTCTTTCCAACTATATACTATACTGACCTCTAAAACTTATCATTTTCGTAAGTACAGGATTGGATTTCACTTTTATATTCCTTATACATAGTATTTCTATATAAAAAAACCCAATTAGGTTCTATATAGCTTTTGTCCCGTCAAAGGTAGTTTTTTTTTTATAATCATCACAAACTAATGTAAATGGATTCAATATCTTGACTCCTAATTATGACCTGCGCCAATGAACGGAACTCAAATTTGTTCACCTTAATAGTCAGAACGCAGCTAATTATATATCTTTGGAGTTAAGAGCATATTCCAACTATAAAAAAGGGAGTATATTGTATAAATGTATAAATACAACCAGTGGACTACATAATATATATATATATATATATATATATATATATATGATCAAATATTCCTCTAAAACATGGGGGGACTTAATCAAAGATGTATATTAAGCAAGAATTTTTTTTTAAAGAAAAAAGTGGAATTAATATTAGACCAGTGGTGACTAGTATGAACCCTCTATATATGATCATCATAATTTTGTAAATGAGCTTTCTATATTTTTCATTATTATTTCTCATGTTCTCGATCAAATTAGTATCAGATTACACAGTCTAAGAATTTTGGCTGTTACCCATCTTAGTAATCTGTGAGATTGGTACCCATCTTAGTAATCTGTGAGATTGGATTTTCTCTCATAAAATAATAATAATATGCATGCAAAAGATTCTAGGTCGTTTCAAGGTCTAAGTGCTTTCTCTCGGGTGGGTGGTGTTTGCACATATAATGCCTACCTTCGCGGCGACTCTTTCGCCAACGCAAATGTTAGAAACCCTTTCATAAGAAAAATTATGGCATAGACAGAGACACAAAGAGAGAGAGAGAATAATGTCATGCTGTGTAGAAAGATCACAATATTGATCACATGCCCATGTTTTGCGGAGGGTCCTGAGTTAAACTTTGCAACTATTTTGGCTACTAGTTGATTTACTAGCTGTAGACTTCGTGCTATTACTCAGATGGATGCTATGTGTTGTTTTGCAACTTTCTTTATTGCAAAGTCAGAATCTCAAGAAATTCCGTCCATGAAAAAATAATTGAGCTAGTAGGATAGTTTATTTTGATTATGTGAATCAGAGAAGAAGTTTGACTGAGTCCATCTACCTATTTCTACAGTTTCAGTTGGCTACAAATCTTAGATCTGCATAACTTTCTGTGATTATGCATGATATTGTACACCCTCGATGTTCTTTTTTATCATACAAACCCTTAACCTTTTATTTTACCCTAGCACCTCTTTAAAGATATAATAAAGAATGATAAACACTTTAATGCTACTTGACATCTTGAGTGAGATATGTATGTATGGTAAATGATATAGCAGTTATAGATTGCTCTCTCTTTTTTTATGTCAGACTTCTTTATTTATTTTTTGTTAAGTTAGTTTTTATCCTCTAATTTACTTTTTAAGTAATTGATTTGTTTCTCTATTTTTTTTAGGTTTAATTAGGTATTCTAATTTCTAAAATAGGATTCAATTTATCCCTACGCTATAAATTGAACTAACGGAATTAACTAGGAAAATTTAATGAGATAATTTCAACATGACACATTTTTTCTAACATGAATCATAGAAGTCATTTTCTTGATGCGACAATTAATGAAAAAATATAAAAAAAAAATTATATATGATACTCATAGATCTTAAAAAAATATATGATAGAATCTCAATAAAAGTTTTATGGTGGACTCTTAAGAAGAAAAAATTAAAATATCATTAAAATATGTAAATGTAATCAAAGATATATACGATGGGACTACCACATGTGTGAAAGTTCTTAATATAACATCAATTTATTTTCCTATCACGTTAGGTGTACACCAAAGTTTGACTCTTAGTCGTAATCTCTTTGCCATAGTGATGGATGGACTAACAAATTAAAAATATTCAAGAGAAAGTGTCGTGGTGTATGCTTTTTGTAGATGATATTGTGTTTATTGATGAGACCAAAGATGTGTTAATAGGAAACTTGAATCGTGAAGAAACACTTTGAAGTCTAAAGGATTCACGTTAAGTCAAAGCAAAATTGAGTACATGAACTGAGAGTTTTCATTAGTAAGAGATGGTGATTAAGATCTCGTACATCTACTTGGTCAAGAGATACCCAAAAAAATGCTTTTAGATATCTATGATCAATTTTCCAAAAAGGTGGAGAAATTGATGATGATGATGATGTAAATCATAGAGTCAGAGCAGAGTTGATGAAATGGCGGAGCACATCTGGATTTTCGTGTGACCGCAAAATTCCCCTTAAGTTAAAAGAAAAATTCTATAGAACAACTGTAAGATCTGCAATGTTAATTATATGGAGCTGGATATTAGCTAGCACATAGACAACATGAGCATAAAATAGGGGTAGCAAAAAAGAGTATGTTAAGGTGGATGTGTGGTTATACGAAGATGGATAAGATAATAAATGAAGATATTCGACAAAAGATAGTAGTAGTACGGTGAGTGAAAAGATGAGAGAACATAGATTGAGGTGGTTTGGACATGTAATGAGACGGTCCCTGGATGCTCCCGTAAGAACAAAAGTTTGTTACCAAGAGTTCGACACAAAGAGAGATAGAGCTATACCGAAACTTACATGGGAAAAGGTAATTAAATAAGACTTAATGAAATAAAATATAGATTGACGGGCGGTGCATCTTAGGACGGAATGAAAAAAAGTTATAAGCTTGGTAGAGGGTTAGACCCGTTATTATCTCTATATTTCATATGATATTTTTTTAATCTTTTTTCTCTTCATCCCCACCTTCTTTTCTTTTATCTTATTTTCCCTTCCCCTTCCCTTTTAAAGGTGTTGTTGATGTTAATGTTAATTTAATTTAGATTACAAGATCAAATTAAAATGATTTTAACATTTAACTTTAAAAAAAACTAAAAAACCAAATCAAACTTAAAAAATAAATTAGAAAACAACAAAAACTAATTTAATCAATTTTTACTATTAAAGGAAAGTGTGAATATATTATAAAAAAATTGGGTACGAAAAGATTATAATTCTTTGACATATAAAATAAAATCATGACATCATATACAATATTTTTATCTCACTTTTTATATTAATTTTGTAACACACATCTCCCCCACACATTTAAAAAATATACTCTAAAACTAAAAAGAGACAGCATTTTGCTGTACGTTTTAATGTTCATTAAACATTTTTCAATTATAAACTAATCCCTTCTTTTTCATAAAGAAACGACATGACAGGATTTGATTTTTTTTTCTTAATATGTAGTAGTAGCATTTATAATTGTGCTTACATTTCTTTGTTGTGCTAGTTTCACACTTTGATTTTAAAATATTTTAAATTAAATTAAAAAATAATTATTTTTAAAATACTGGTTCAAATTGATTTTCTACAATAGTTTGATTGGTTCCCACCATTTTTCAGAAGAGTCGATTATTTAGTTTTAACAAAAAGGTCACCAAACCAATTTCGAACTAGTCAAATCAATCGATCTAAAAGCAACGGTAAAAAAAAAATTAATAACAAAAAGCCTAAAACCAAATTTGCAATATTTTATAAAAATCGAAAACATCTAAAATTGCAAACTTTGTTTTCAAAATACTTACGATAGTAAGCAAATTTTACAGGACAAATCAAGATGAGAGTGACATTTGAGACCTAATTACTTTCCCTCGAACCTCTACCCTTAGCAATGGTGTAAGATACAATTGGGCATGCCTTGAGGGATAGGGGTTTGGGATATGCAAAACATAAAACACATTGAAAAGAAGCAAGGAGAAAACAAAAATGATATATATTGTATCTTATTCTCAACAATAAGCAAACAAAATTTAATAAGTCCACTCATCATGATCGAGGTCCTTTTTCACATTCCGCTACTAATCTACTGGATTAAGGTGAGGTCGGTGACTTAAGAGAGACTGCAATAGTGCATTATGTACAAACCAAATGCCTAATAAAGAATAAAATTATTGTATTGGCTTTTTTCACAACTTTCACAATTCCCTTTGTTGTCCCCTATTTGATAAAAAGCCAAATTCTTTTTAAGTTCTAATGACAGGACCCTTGTAAATCCCTCTACGGATCACAAAGTCATCGGGAGGTTGAAATTCTTCCAACCAGGCCACATCAGAAACTGTAACTCCATTCAACTGAAGATTACCTGCAATTGAAAAAACATGTATGTTATGTGTGGACAAACCATATGGTGTAGTTAACAAAACACAACATTTAGAGGTGAAACCATCAATCACTTGGGAAGTTGGGACACCAGGCATAAAGGAACCTGCAATGGATATATAAATAAGATCACCTGGAAGATCTTTCCTCTGCGATTTCTTGAAGTAAGTGCAGTGTCTTCCATGTTCTGAGGAATAAGGTGGAGACAACACATCAAAGATTGCACAGGGAGTTATTGCCCTAAAAGTATGTATGTTCCCTCCAAGGGTAGGATACAGAACTGTTGTTGCAGTTGGTGCTGTCATCTCGGTATCTTTGACAAGCTTTGCAGCTCTAGCTGCCAAGAACAAATTGGTTGAGGGCCAAAAAAAAAAAAAATTATAAAATCATTGTCAATTCCCAAATGAGTTAGAATTTTATTAAAAAAGATGGTGTTAATAAAATCAAACTTACCATGAAAGACAAAGATGATAAACAAGACTGTGAGGTAATAAAAGCATTTAAATTTCATAAGCAATGAGATTATAAAGAAATAAAGACTAAATGCCTGTTCTCCTAGATCAGACAACTAAATCAAGAACTTGTTGCTGAAATATGTCTAGAATTTAGGTACCATGGCCAGGTCAAGCTAAAATAATAAGCAACCAAAAAATCCTCTGCACTAGGGCTTCCTAATTCAAAGGAGTCTGATCAGTAAAAAAAAAAAAATCATTTTATTAATTCCTATATCTGGGTTAATAGCTATCAAGTATTGACTGGTATCAGAGTTGCCGAGAGTACAGAATTTCAAAGATGGTTCCAACATTTGATGGAGAAGGTTTGATAGTGATTGATAAACATTGAGCAGCGTTTCAACTCCACTAGAACACCCAAGTAAGAGAAGATATCAGGCATTGAGAAGTGGTGCTCTCAATTGATGGCTTTGGTGGAAATGGTGCAACCAGAATGTGATTTGGTGGACCTTTGAGAAGGTACCGCTCAAGCCATTCCAACCCAAGTATGAATTGGATCAATCAGTTTTGCCCAAGATGAGGTGACAACATGCTATGGGGTGGTGGTCCCACTTATGGAATCAAATCAATACGTTCTAAGAAGAAATATTAGAAATTCATCGATCTCATAAGTATTATACCAAATCCCATCAATCGAATCACTTTTTTGAGAAGCACGAGACATCTAAGATCTTGAGTGCAAGAAAATAGAAGAGAAGATAAAGGTTTAGAGACCAAAAAGCAAAACCATGTCAGTGAAGAAGGAAGCAAAAAAAGTGAGAGGAACAAACATCACAATAATAACACAGAAGAAAAGCCTAATTAGTTAAAGGCAGACGACAAAGGCAAAATAGAGCACTAAATATGGGTGATTATAACCACCTTCTGGGTTGCAAATGGAGAAACAAACAGTTTCATCCAGGTAATTAAAAGAAGGGTGACAACATAAATGATCAGGTTATATAACTAGATTTTGAATAATAATAATAATAATCATAATAATAATAATAATAATAATAATAATAAATAAACTACTCAACTGAAACAAACAGAAGTGGATTTGTCAATGGAGATGGATGAGTATGTGCCGCAGACATGTGGAGATCAAAGAAGACTACTCACAAATTAGAGGAAGGAAGAAGGGTCAAGATTAGAATTACACGAAAAGATTAGAATTACACGAGTCTGCTAAATGCTGACTTAATGGACTAGGCCATGACCAGAAAATGGAATTCTTTCCCAGGTTCCCAGCATTAATGGGACCCAATGAGGTGAGGCAAAGAAATGAGTCTTAAAGATGAAGGCAGAGAGAAATTGGCAAAGGCTGAGCTGTGAGCTCTTTTTCATATTGAATGGATCAGACCTGCTGAAGTTAGAGGGCAACAGAGAAATGGAGAGAGGAAGAGATAGGATGGAATGGATTGATTGTACAGAACTTATGGTATGTAGAACATCTATATAAATAGACTCTAAATAGACTTAGTAGGTACTATTTCCTGGGCAAAGAGTAAAAATGAGTGCAGGGTGCTACTTCATAAATACTAATTCCAACAAAAACTAAATGCGTTAAGCATGTGAGGCATGAAATCATTTGACACAAGATACATGAACTGCACATTATTCTAACACTCCCCCTCAAGCTAAAACTTACTAAGCTTTAAGCTTGTTACAAATAAATCCAATTTTTAAAATATTAAATCCACTAAACTCAGTTGAAAAGGCAAAACTTATACTATAAGGCAAAAATTATACCATAAAAAGATCGTGGAACACTCTTAACATCAGCCGGAGATTTGATGTGGCTGGAAATTGACAGAATTCACTAGAAAGTTGCTGGAAATGACAACCAAGGGAAGAGGTCATTGGTGGTTGAAAGTTGCAGGAAGGTTTCCGTAAAAGGTCATTAGTGTTTGAAAGTCACCAGATCACTAGAAAGATGCTGTAAATTAAAACTGCTGTTAATTTGACTGATCCAGCTTTGGATTCTCCAAAGTAGACATGCATCCCTTATAAATTCTGGGGGTTCAAAATTTTCTTATCATTTTACAAGTCACATGCAATAGTTTTTCTTGGTCTTGAAGTTGCTTTTGAGAGAAGAAAATAGTAACGTAAGAACTGATAATGGTGAAAAGGGGTCTGAGCTAGACCAACGTGCAACATGTCTAGTAAGTGTTGCAGTAGTGAGTGATGTTTTGGTAAGCTTACATCAGGTTTTGTCGATTGTTGTGGTTGTTAACCTGATTGGTTACTATGTTTGTGACCAAGCTGATCCTGCTGCTATTTTAATCAGGAATGACTGGGCATTAGTGTCAATTAATGTTGCCCTGCAGGTGCTGCAAGAGCAAGAAGTGGATGGGTTTCAAGCACCCTGTTAGTTAGGTTTTGCTAGTTGAGAGTAGACCTTGTTAGTAAAGCAGTTAGAGTTAGTTAATTGGTTAGGTTGCTGTAAACAAAGGTAAGGAATGTAAAGGAAGCAAGTTAGCTGGTCTTAGAATTTGGACATTGGACTTAACTCACCACCACAAAATCGGCTTGTAAGGTAAGGATTACAAAAACCGTATAAGGACTACATTGAGCATATCTCTAGTCAATGTGGGATCTCAACACACCCCGCATCACGCACAATTGTCACAAGACTTGAATCTGGAGCATGGCCCAATAACAACAACATCTCATGTCACGGCTAAGAATAGACATGTAGTAGACAAATACAAGTGTCCCAACGATGGATCTAAGATAGATTTTGATATCGTCTTACAATTTGGGCTTATAGCCTAACTTAACCTCACAAAACTGCGTTGTAAGGAGAAAACTGTCTAAAACCTTATTTATAAGAATATCATTGGTCACATCTCTAGTTGATGAATGGGATTTAAATCCCATTATGATACTATATGAATTAGAAGTTTCTAGAACAATGTTTATTTGCTAATCAAGCTCTTATGTACCCTCAAAGGGCCTTGCTGTAAGTAAAATAAGAAACAAGAAGATTTTCCTTGCTTTGTGGGGAATCTAGAACTTATTCCTAGTAACATCTAGGTTATCAGCCAGAATTATTTATACCTATTCCCTCTCAGATTCCTTTTGCAAATCCATCCAACATCAAAGGGAATTTGCATGCAATATTGAATTCCTTGTAGCTTATCTGTTGAGGTATTGATATATAGCCTTGGTCATCCCTTCACCAATGAGACAACACAAAGTGGAATAACTTATCTACTTATGGAAAGTTCAGTTCTCAATTAGAATACATACTTTCTAATCTATGTGACGCAATACCAATAGCTCTCACAAAGAAACATTGTAACCAATCTCAATCCAAAACCACAAAAACTCACCTGTCCAAATTTGATAAGCATATTATTATCAGGCTTCTATTACAGGTATAAGGTTCCACCTGCCCCAGTAATATATTGATCTCTAAATTTGAGTTTACAGGTAAATAAGACAAACTCACTCCCACCCTCTTGCAAAGTTTACTGATGAAAGACCTAAAGTTGGTGTTACAGTAGCATATGAAGAAAACCTAAAAGTCAAGCCTCTTGATCAGTAAATTTGGGTATAAAAGTAAAAGACACAAACTGCCATCCTCTTGCTAGTTTTTTTTTTTTTTTACAATAAAAACAAAGAAGGGATCAACGCATTCAATACTCAATGTATTCCCATGCAGATACAGGGGACTTAAAAATTGGATTAAGTAACAAAAAAATGTAAAACCATAAAGAACAAACCTTCAGATGGATCAGTTGGGCCAGGAAAATCAATCCAATCATAGGATTTAACATACACAGAACCATATAAGAGCTTGCTTAAGACTGTCATTCCAGGATGATTATGGAGAGGAATAACAGATGAAGGGGGCATACAGAAAATTCCTATCTGGTAAAGATAAAAATTATTAATCAAACTTCAGTAGCTATACCCATAAGAGAAATATTGTATAAAAGCTGCAGATTGAAATAGTGTAGACTTCTGATAATTAATACTTACAGAGAAGCTGTCATCTTCATACAAATGCAGGTATTTGATCGCTGGTGGCTGTTGATGGTTCCCGTTACATTCAGGCATTTGACTAGACCAATTACGAACCACTTGTGCCTCCTGTTCAAGACCTACATCTGACGGCTTGATTTTTTCTGGGAAACATTAAATAAAATGTTATTAGAAAAATCTCAGTTAGACACAAAAAGGTATGATACGAGTTAATATGTGATATGACTGTATTTTAAAAGACTCATAAAAGTTCATGTGTAATATGACTGTATTTTAAAAAGACTCGGAACAGAACCAAAGTTCAAAGAGAGACAATCAAAATGTGATAGTATTTACACCTACATATGCACACTTGAATAGTCCCTAGAGCAGATTATATAACCACAATCTCTAATATTGAGAGTCACAATCACATGGTTACAAAGATATTTGGTCCTATGAGAAAATTACGCCACACCGTGTCACATATAATGCAGTTTAGGTATATTGGATCTATCTTACAAAGCAGCTGGGACATTGAGGGGGATATAGCACAGGATACCAGCAGAGGCACATAACCAGATGGCAAGTAAAAAATCATATTTCAAAAGGTAGAGCTCTTTTATTGTGCATTAACATACTGATAAGCAAGAAAATTAAATTAATAAATGACAAATGAGAAATCAAGTTTACAGCAAAAGCTTCAAGCCAAAATTTATCCTTAATAATCTAAATCCATCCTAAAATTTAAACAGAGAATGGTGGCCCTTTTCACTCTTGAAAAGAAGAGGATTAGTTCATTCAAAAGTTTGGAGAGAACATGATGACTTGTATTCAATTCTTAAAAAGAATAGAAGCAAGCTTAATGACAAAACTGTCATTATTAAGCCTCAAGTGCCGCCCATGACCTCCTTCAGAAGGACAAACCCTAAAGAGGAAAAGAGGAGATGATAAGGAGAAGGTTTAAGGTTTGAAGTTTTCTGACATCTGTACATAGTATAGAATAATCAATTGTTTAGACCTATCTAGCCTCTATCTGTTCACACTTATTATTCATCACCAATGAAATAACCTATCTGTTAAAAACACTCTAGATTCGACAAATATTTAGCGAACAATGATGATTCAATGAAATCATGAGGAATAAGTCTATTCGCATGTTACTTACATGATTATCAAAATCAAATGTTCTAAATGCTTATAAAATAAGTATGGAGCTGACGATAAATGTATGCACATATAACTAAAAGCCAAAAACCAACGAGGAAAATAAGCAACATACCTAACTTCTCACAAACTTTTGCAACGGCTTCTTCTGAGACAGGTCCATTTGGTGAAAAGGAAGCCTTGCACAGCCTATAAAGTCTCTGTATATAATACGGCATCTTGTAAAGGTGTGATCAACTAATCTATTGATAACACCTTGCAAGAAGCTTATCGGTTGCAATAGGGACTGGATATACAACTGGATAATAACTGTATTTTAGTCTCAAACCAACGGTAAAGAATCCGAATAGCTGCTGATGACCCCTCACAGCTAATCTAATTTACGGGCCTATTGAACAACAAAAAGAGTGATAGCAAAGCCAAAAACAAATGACTTTTACTTCATAGACATCACAACAAGTCTAACGCAAATCATTACACGATCTAAATATACAATTACGGAAGCAACACGATTCATTCCAAAA
>PYAF01004216.1:546503-572697 GCA_007407185.1 Glycine tomentella
CAAAGCCAAAAACAAATGACTTTTACTTCATAGACATCACAACAAGTCTAACGCAAATCATTACACGATCTAAATATACAATTACGGAAGCAACACGATTCATTCCAAAACACTGAGATTCAATCACATTCTGCTCTATAGTTTCTCCAAACAGACATCCAAAGAATCAAAAACTCCATTTTTTTCTAATACAAATCAAAAAACCCCACAAGCTTTGCAAACAAAACCCTTCATTATTTTTCACTTCCACTCGTCAAAACAATCACTACAAAATCCAATGTGATGTTTTAAAACCAAAACGCTAATCCCCCCCCCCCCCCCCCCCCCCCCCCCTCTCAGAAACAAAAGAAGCATAGCATACACTGTTAAACCAGGGGAAAATTCTGCACAGCAACAGTGAACAAAAAAAATGGAAAAATACAGAGTGACCCAATAAAAGGGGCGAGCTGAAAAGGCGAGAAAACGCATAAAAAAGAAATATTGGATGAGAACCACAAATGGGGTACGAGATTCCGCTAGAAAGAAGAAAAAAATGGGGGAAAAAGCGAAACAGAGCGTGGAAGGCAGTAGCGGAGAGAGAAGCGAACCTGAGAAAGCCATGGAGAAGAAGGTTTTGGTTTAGGGGTAGGGTGCAGAGGAAGTAGATGAAGAAATGGACGAGTTTGAAGTATGCAAGGAATCGCCACAAAGTAAAAACGAGAAATAGAAGAGAGAAGGGGAAAGAGGAAAAGAAGGTGAAAATACGAAGAAACGATTAAAGAGCCCAAGGAAGATCTTCAACACGTCATCATCACACTGTTTTTATTTTATTTTAATTTTGAGGTCAAGCCTCACCAAGTGCCTTATTTTTCTGTGTGACTTTTTGAGTCGTTTTTTTAACTCTAGCTAAGTAAATGTAGCAAGAAATAGCAATTATTATACGTATGGGTAAACTCATGGTCATAATCATAGTTTGTGATAATTATCGTTATAATGTGTTCAATGTGTTATTTATATGTTATTATTACTATGTTGAGTTGACATATCAAATTGATTATTCTATTGGCATAAGATTCTGATTCTGATTTCACACAGTTTATTTCAATCAGTGCAATATATAAATAATCATAAATACAGATTTCAACGTATTTAAGATTTCTTACATAATGCTGTAAAAATAAGATTTCTTACAGAATTTATGTTATCTTTTAATGTGCTAAATAAAATATTAGTACTAACTTATTGTTTAGTTATATTTTTAATAATTGTTTAATCAATAAGATTTCTTACATTATTTTACCACTATTTATTTATTATACTTTACGTTATTTAATTTGTTTACATTAAATATAATGAACGTTTACATCAAAGTCATTCAACATAAAATTCTGTGACCTTTTTTTCTATAAATTTTGTTGCCTCTTTGAGGAGTCCAAACAATAAAATAACACTTTATTTCAACAACCTATATATATATATATATATATATATATATATATATATATATATATATATTGCTCAAGGGGGCTTCAGACACCTTTATTAGAAGTCACAAGGGACAGGGACGGATCATGAGACCTATAAGAGGGGGTTAATTTTAAAAAAAAAAATAACTTTTGACAAATAATTATTTGACAAATAATAACTTTCGGAAAAATAGTTATTGATTCACATATTTCATAACTACATAGTGTACATTTCCTCTAAAAAAAAAAACTATTAGTATACATTTACCACATTGTTGTGTAATTTGTGTGAACATTTATGATTTTTATCTACTTGCCAATTTTGTTCATTATTTTTCAGTCATTAAGAAAGCAAATGAAATGAAATAGGTGCGTAACACTTCTAAAACTCCATAAAACTAAAATATACCAAGCATTATCATATGTTGCATCTTATGTATCTCCCATTTTACCACTGACACCAAAGACCTTAGTTCTAAAAGATTATTGGCAAGGTTCCACGTATCAAAATTCAATAATATTTTTCTTTAAATTTTGATAGACTTTTAGTGTCATATACAAAATAACAAACAAACAAGTTTCACAATAATAATTTCACTCACAGTGCAAGAGAAGAAGAGAGTAATAATAATAATTAAAATTTAAAAGCCATCAAATCTTATAACAATAATAAATATGTTTATAATAAAAATAATATATATACACATATATTAAAGAAAATATAAATTGAGTTAATATCACTTTGTCACGGGCTTATTGGGTTCTTTGGTCAGGACCATGCAATGTTGGCTCATAAATATTAAACAATAGTAAATTGGTACTAAAAATAAATTGTGAACGTGAATTTTTTTATTGGGTGTTATTTTCTTGTTCCAACATGTTTTATTTGACTCATTTCATATGCTATTTGCTACCTTGCTACTATAGATAATTCAGATTTCTTAATATGTTTTGTAGGTAGTCGCATATGTATATTAAAGTCTTGAGGTCAGCCCCCTGCCTGGTCCCCTTTACATCCGTCCCTAATAAGGGAACAATACAGAGGTCATATCAGTCATGACAAAATTGTAAATAAAGGAAGGTATAAAATAGTAAATTCTAGAATTTGTATCTATCTATGGATAATCCAAGTATCTGCAATTCGCTTCGGGATTCAACAACCAATAATCCAATATATACAACATCAAAATAAAGCATTTTATGCCAAAAAAATATAAATAATTCATGTTAAGTATAATAATATAGCCATATTAATTCCAAAAGCAAGACACAACAATTTTCATGCTTAAAACAAAAAAAAAAAAATTGGGTTTCCATGAAAGATTTTTAGTAAGAACTAAAAACATATTAGACTTCATTGCAATTTTCACTTTTCACTTTTTAATTTTTGGTAAAATTTACTTTCAATAAATTAATTTGACATATTTTATTCCAATTTTTAAAAAACTCGTAAATATATTCTTTATTAATTTGCTCATAACATAATTTCACTTTTTTTATCTCCCAATTTTTATTTTTTTTACGAATTTTATATCCAACGTTTTTATTTTTAGATGAATTTCACCCTTAGCTTTTTTTTTTGGGCAAATTTTATCCTTAATTTTATGTTTATTAATAAATAAATGATAGAGTAAACTTCACAAGTTTCTTAAAAATTGAGGATAAATATGTCAAATTAATTTTTTGAAAATAAAATTCACCAAAAATTAAAAATTGAAGATAAAAAATACAATTAAGACAAAGTATTATTTTGGTATTTGTTGTATTTAGTGGTGAAAGAGGAGTCATTTGCTTTGTTGGAGGCAATTTTAAAGTTTTTACCTCTTAATTATCCATTATACCAATTTTATTAAAAAAAAGTATACTCCTTTTGCTTTTCAGAAATTTCTTTATTTAGAACTATAATTCATAATTTTTAGTTAAGATTTAATTCGTGTTTTCTTTATTCTTATATAAGCTTTGTTTGTTGATTTTTTGTTATGTAAATTGGATTTATGTTAAATAATAGAATTAAATGTAATTTTGGTTTTTTAATTTTAAAATAGAGATATTTGGTTCATCTATTTTAAAAAATTCATGATTTTACTCTCTATATTTCAAAATAGAGACATTTGATTATTCTATTTTAAAAAATTCATAATTTTAATCTCATATTTTTTAAAAATTCATAATTTTGGTCTAATCTTCAATTTTATTTCTTTCATTTCTCACATTATAATTAATTAAATTATTTTTATTATAGCTTAAATGAATATATTAGGTCTATGATTCAACTGAATCAAAAATAAAAGAAATAAAAATATACAAAATTCAAAATTTGACTAAAATTGAAAATTTTATAAAATAAGAAGACTAAATATCTCTATTTTAAAATAGAGGGACCAAGATTACTGATTCAACAAAATATGAGAACCAAAATTGCCTCTAAACAATATACAACATGATACTTGGTTAAAAAAAAAAAGGTTCAATCTTTCATATAACCTTTAAGAAAAAAAAGTTAAAAAAATTAAGCATATTGCCTTTTTAACGGGTGATTTTTTTAATACTTATTTTTCTGAGAAATGAGAGATAAATTTTTACCATATTACATATATGTTAAGATTATATGTTAATCGATGGTTATTTAATCGTTTTAAAGTGCTATATTATTTTTTAAAAATCTTGACTATTTAAGTAGGATCTAATGATTTATATTTATAATTTTAATTTGTTTATAAATAATCAAATGTTCTCGCTGGGATCGTTCTAAAGAGAGTTCCAAAGAGAGTAAGTAATGCTGTGTTACCGACCACCCAAAATACTGTTTACTTGTTTTCTTCTCTGTAACATTGAGTTCCAAGTACAGGTTGGTTCAATTTGTTTTTCTTTTTTAAATTAAGGTCAATTATAAAAAGTATTCAAATAAAATTTAAAAGTGTAAAGCAATAATTAAAAACTATTTATAATTAATGTAAAAAAATACATTCAAAATTTTAAAAACTTCAAGAATAACCTTTAAAACATAGATTAAGATAAACAATTTCAATAAAAATAAGCATAATAATTTAATGCTGAATTTATCAAAACTTTAAAAGAACACCCGACATATATACTTCAACGACATATCTAAAACAACCAATAGTCTATTGTGCTTTTTTAATTGACATATCAGTCGGTTCGGTACGTCATGTTTTATTAAAAGAAGTTCAAGCTTAAGTACTCTTCAAAGTTCAAATTCTTATACGGTCGTATTACTATAATTATCATAATTGCAACCTTTTTTTCACCATGATTGTCATGTAAGTCAGGAATATTTCACCTACACTACATATGTTTAGCTTCAATTTATTTAAAAGACAGTATTTATTTTTATTAGTTTTTTAAAAATTATTTTTTACGTCATGCACCCATGGGGACATTTATTTATTAAGGGCCACTTGCTTTATTTTTGAAAGGTCATTTTATTAATGAGGGTCATGTTACACAGTGAAGAGACAATGTGACCCAAGATGGGTAAAGTTTGTCCTATTTGGATTTAGTAGATACGAAATAGTTTTAACACTGCTCTGCCTTCTCGTCCAATCAGGCCTGACAATGGTGCTGCCCTCAATGTTTCTTTGCAGTTGCAATTGCATTCTAATGCCCCCCACATCTCCCCTTTTTACTCCATTTCCATTGCAATCATATTATTTGGACATTAGGATTGTTGTTTGTAACAATATGAAAATGGGCAACTGATTGAGACTGCTTTTTATTTTAAAAATTTAACTTGAATTTATTTGAAAATTTTTAAAAATATCTTTTTGCAAAAGTATATTTTTAATTTAAATATTTTGTTTATATTAATTTATATACACATTTCAATTGCATTTACCAATTTTAAATTAATTCCATTAAATTCTAATGTATTATTAAAACACTCCCTACTCATTTTTTAAACAAGAAAATAGTAGTTTCATTTTTTTAGTTGTAAATCCCCAAAAGAAATAATAATTATCACAATTATCATCATTATTGTGATCGTTATCATTGATTAACTATTGTTGCCATCAATAATGACCAATATCATGAACTTTATTATAGTTTCATCATTATTATCATTATTATTAACTTGATCACTAACATCAAGAATATTATTATCATCACAAAATCATTACCATTTTGAAAATTACCATTATTATCATTGTCACTATCATCATTATTATTATCATAACAATTATCACCACTACCACTATATTTATTATTTTCACTGTCACAAGTTTATTACCACTACCACCCACCACTAACTAATGACATTATTGCCATTATATTCATCACATCAATTGCCACTATCAATATCACCATCATCTATGTCATTAACATTATTTTTCTCATTCAAATCATTATTACCAAATGTCTATTAGATATTATCTTTTCTACTACCATTGTTTTATAACAACCACAAATATCACTTTTATCACACTACCATTATTACTATTTACCACATCAATAACTATCATCACCATAATAACTATCATTGTTGTCATTACTACCATGTTTATCACTATTAACTATTATTATTATTGTAGTAATTGTTTGTACCATAATTCCTCTTATTATTTTATTGTTTTATCATTACATTATGAACTTGAATTGGGGAATAAGGAGTGGCTATGTACATTAAATTCAAGATTTAATTAGTATTAAAATATAAAACTATAAAAATCTGAAACTAAATTATAAATCTAAAAAGTAATCTTAATTTTAAAATTGACAATAATAGCAAATTTCTTAGTACATGATAATCAAATACAATGGATATAAAATGTCCTAGAAAGTTAAAAATATCTTAGAAAAAAATGTATAAAATGCATTTACAAGTATTTTAAACATTTTAGGAAAAATGTATTAAAAATAAAGTAGCCCCTGGTAGGTACTCATAAAAGGAGATGGTGTCAATGCATTTTTATTGTCTTAAAAAGTTAAAAACATACATGTAAATGCATTTTATACATTTTTAGGACAAGTATATTTTATTGGAGTATATTTTATTGCCTTAAAAAGTTAAAACATTTAGTATTTTTATTTAATAAATAAGAGAGTTAATAGAAATTATTCATTAAAGGATTTAGAACTATCCTTGTCCTAATCCAATTGAAAGGGAAAAACGAAAATACTGTAAAAGGAGATGGTGTCAATGCAAATTGCAACAAATTGGGGTACCAAAATGCAAAGAGGTGTTACTTACTATCAGCATTGTACGCGCCAGAGAAAAAGAACCAAGGGAGGGAGAGTGAGTCACAGAGTGTCTTCGAACTTGGAAGCTCCAAACAGCTTTTTAACCATTTTCGCTTCTTCTCTCGCATTACCACTATGCATTAAGTTAACCATTTCTTGGGTTAGGGTTTTGGCTTCTCGGAAAATTCGAAATGGAAGAAGATTTTGGGTACATAAGGAAGGCGAAGATAGCACTCGTCGCAATCATGGTACTCGCCTCCGTCGCCGTGTTTGCGCTGCTCGTTGCCTTCGCCTACTACTGCTACATCCTCAACAAGGTCTCGAATCGTCGCAAAAGTCTCAAAAAAGGTTCGGGTCTCTTTCTGAAAATGTAGTGAAATTCAAGGTTCGGTTTGTAAGTAGCCCTCTGAAACACGAGAAATTATTAGATTGTTGTGTCCCTAACTAATCTGTACTAACATGCAGTTAAAGTTTTCAATTAATGAAAATAATAATAATAATAACATTCATCTGGTTGTCATGTCGGAGAAATTATTTGGTAATTTGAGGTCCTTGCTAATTTTTACATGAAATGTAATTAATTGTTACTATTAGTTTTTTCTCGTAAATTGAAAAACTTAAGTACTTGACCCGGAGGTTTGGTTTGGGAATTAATTGTTATTAATTTTTTCTAACAAATGGAAAAACTTAAATACTTGACTCGGAGGACCATAAACATGCAATGGTTTGGGATTAACTAATAATTCCTCGTCATATGAAGATTAGTTTGGACTTTGGATCACGGTGGTTCCAGACCATATAATAATTTCTCTTAAAACAGAGTGATTGAAGGGATGTGTTAGATTTAGTGCCACTGGTAATTTGCTGTTGTATCTCATGTGCTATTTTATTTTGGTTTGGTGCAGCCTTTTGTTTGTTTTGCGTTTTTTTCCCTTCTGGATTTGGGCCTAGTGGAAATTATGGTGAATTTGTGTTACTTATTTTTTCAGGAAAGTTAGTGATAGTTTTTTTTAGGGGTTGGGCCGTTGGGCTTTAGTTGTGTTTCATGTAGGTTTAAACTTAAAATGGAGGATTTGATTGATCAAACACAGAGGGACGATTGTTTGATTGATTTATGTTGCAACTGTGTCTGTAGTTTTTACTGTTTATATGTGCTTCTTTCTTGTCTAAAATTTGGTGAAGTTTGGGTGTCAAACAAGACATGTAAGGCCTGTTTGGTTTGAAAAGTTCGTTCCTGTTTTCCTTTCCTGCTTTGGGTCAAAATGATGCCTTGTTTTTATTGTTTCCAGTTCTCAAAGATGTATAACAATGGTGAAAATGCCATTTTCTATGCAAATCTTTGAAAATACTAAATGAAGTAAATATAATATGAAAATTTAAATTATTTGTGAAAACAATAATATGAAAATAAAAAATATTTTTCAAGCCGAATCGATCCTTATTTCCTTTTATTACATTGAATCAATTTGATTAATAATCACATTTCAATCTCTACAATTGTAAAAAACTGAAGTACGATGCTGCCAATATTGATAATGCTAATTCCTCAGGTGAAATTGATTCTCATTTGAAACGTCTCGGATGGAAAAAGTAAGAAAAAGGAACTATATTGAGTGTTTATGTTTTACCTTTTTTTCAAGATTTTAAACTGAATGGTTTGAAAGTAACTTTTGGTTGTTTACTTTAGAACTTATTTATCTTTCCTTTTTCTACTTTTACTTGAGTAAATTGATGTCCCACTTACTGACAGATTTTGCTTGATTTTATATTAGTTGAAGATGCCAACCTTAACGAGAAAAGTGACTTTGCAAATCTGCAAGTTGTTGCTGAGAAAGGACTTCAGGTGTTCACTTTCAAGCAGCTGCATTCTGCAACAGGGGGCTTCAGCAAGTCAAATGTCATTGGTCATGGTGGATTTGGACTTGTTTACCGGGGAGTGCTCAACGATGGCAGAAAAGTTGCAATCAAATTCATGGATCAGGCAGGAAAGCAAGGAGAAGAAGAATTTAAAGTAGAGGTTTGTTGCCTCTTAGAACATTTTGGCCAGCCTTGTTTCTTTTCTAGATGCTATGGGAAACACAATGCATTGTTCTTCTTCATGCTTATGCATTTGATTTCCCTTTTAATCTGATAGGAGTAGAAGATGGGGTACTGTGTATTCCAGGAAAAGCTGTTAGTAATATTTCTGTTTTAGTTAGTTACACTGATTAGATAATAATTCTGTTAGGGTAACTAATAGTTAGTTACAACTAACTATTAGTTAACAGTTAGGAGGGAAAGTATAAATAATTGTAGGGAGTTTAGGAAAGACATTCAGAAAGTAATAGGAGGGTGGTGAACCTCAAATTCACTTGTAACAGTTTGGGAGTTGGAAGCTCCAATTCTCAATAACATTTTCTATTTTCTCTTCAGTTCTGGTCCAGTTTCTATCACTGGTATCAGAACTTCGATCTTGGAGCTGTGGAGGGGTTGATGGTGCCAAAAACGAACTCCAAAATGGAGGCAAGAATGGAAGCGATAGAGAAAGCAATGGAGGAGAATCGTGATGTTGTGGAATTGCGGTAAAGTTCCATTGAAGCTATGTGCAGAGGCGAGCGACGGCATCGGAGAAACAGACAACGGAGGAGGCTGCTTCGGTGGATGACATGCTGAGAAGAAACACTGGGCGTGACGCAGCTGGAGGAACATCGAAATGCACATCTTCATGGGAGACGATCCTTTGGGCTGGTTGTCGAAAATTGAAAGATATTTTCGACTACAGTTCATAAGGGAGGAGGATAAATTGGAAGCTGTGCTGGTAGCTATGGATGGGGAGACTTTGGCCTGTTTCCAATGGTGGGAATCTTGGAACCCAAACCAGTCATGGGAAGGGTTCAAGATGGCACTCTCCCAAAGATTTCAAAGTTCTAATCATGGGAGTCCGTTTCAAGCTTGATTGGCTCTGAAACAGGAAGAAACTATGCAGAGTTTCAGCAGCCAGTTTGAGAAATGTGTGGGAATGGTGAAGGGGTTAGAGGAATCCTTCTTGATGGAGGTTTTTCTCAAGGGATTAAAAGAAGAGGTCAGTACAGAGGTGAGGCTTCATGAGCCTAAAAACCTAATGGAGTCCATAACTAAAGCTCGTCAAGTGGAAGAAAAAAATCGAGTTCTAGGAAATCTAAAGAGAAGTGATAACAAGGGATATAGTGCTCAGGAAACCAGTTTTTCAGGCCAAAGATTTGGGAAAGAATGGCAGCCAGCAAGTGTTAGGGAGCTGATCCCAACCAGGCTGCTAAAACAGGGGATAATTGGTGGAAGGGGGAAAGAACTTTCCATAGACTATCACCTGTGGAAGTGAATGAGAAAATGAGGAAGGAAGAATGTTTTACATGTGATGAGAAATATCATCTTACTCATGTGGTTAAGAACAAACAGTTCAGATTGATGATTATGGAAGAAGAAGATGAAGGAGACCCTTGCTGATGAAATGCAGGTTGTTTTTCTCACTTGGACCTTGGGGACAAGGTCCATCTTGAAGGGGAGGGTATTGATAGGAGTAG
Organism: Glycine tomentella; assembly: GCA_007407185.1. Classification (NCBI taxonomy): domain Eukaryota; kingdom Viridiplantae; phylum Streptophyta; class Magnoliopsida; order Fabales; family Fabaceae; genus Glycine; species Glycine tomentella. The sequence goes on from PYAF01004216.1 coordinate 556,687, forward strand.
AAGATGGAGTACTGTGTATTCCAGGAAAAGCTGGTAGTAATATTTCTGTTTTAGTTAGTTACACTGATTAGTTAATAATTCTGTTAGAGTAACTAATAGTTTCAACTAACTATTAGTTAACAGTTAGGAGGGAAAGTATAAATAAGTGTAGGGAGTTTAGGAAAGGCATTCAGAAAGTAATAGGAGAGTGGTGAACCTCGAATTCACTTGTAACAGTTTGGGAGTTGGAAGCTCCAGTTCTCAATGACAGATTCTATTTTCTCTTCATTTCTGGTCCAGTTTCTATCATAATCAAAACAGTGAAATTTGTAGATTGAGACATCATACTAAATTTGGTCATGAGTCGACGAATTAAATAGCAATAAATGTTCTGGGAAGCCAATTCATTTTGGTAATTGAGTTGAATTGGTTCCTTACTTGTCACTGTAGGTGGAACTGCTAAGTCGGTTGCATTCTCCATATCTGCTGGCATTGCTTGGGTACTGCTCTGATAGTAATCATAAATTGCTGGTGTATGAATTTATGGCAAATGGTGGACTGCAGGAACATCTCTATCCTGTCAGCAGTAAGTTATGCAATATATATTTTCTAAAAAGCTTTTATTCTCTGCTAATTTAAAGTCCTGTAAATGGATGGAACTACATATAATTTTTCTTACCTGGAAGTCAGTAAGGAAAAGGATGGATGTATCATATGTCTCTGGAATTTTGATATAAATCTCTGCTTTTGCTACTATTTGCTCACCCCAGGTGCTGAGCAAGGAAAAATTCATTAGAGCCTTTTTTAGTTTGAATGAGTAACACTTTTTCAAATATATTTGATGACATAAATACATTAATCTTGCAGTATTGAACATCAGAGTTAAATTGATTTTTTTTACGTTGTTTTTTTATTGAAAACAGTCCAGCCAGCATGTGCCCAGTTTGACTGGTTGCATTTGGCACTTTTAGTAACTGATTCCTTACATAGATGCCCCTGTTCTGTTGTGTAAAACTGAATGGCGTGTCCATATAAGCATAGAAAATAAATTTCACCAAACTCTCTTTTATAATCTCTCCCTTAAACTTTTTCACTCAGCAAGGCTTATTCTTCCCTTCTAAAGTTTATATGGGTTGGAAGTGACACATTGAGCTATATTCCTTGCATATTACACAATCTGGACAAAAGGAGATATACTAATGCTTGCAGCATCAGCTTACCTGTTTAAACAATTTCTACAGAGTATGAATTATGTACCAATGCATCATAAGCCTTATAATTTGCATCACTAACATTTGAACTCTGGAATGTCTAGTGTACGAGCAATGAGGATGAAAATGTAGGATGTATGATATACGTGAGGAAATTTTTTATGGGTCATGTATGACAGAAAGTTTGTTTGAAAATAGCTTCCATTCTTAGTTTGTTAGTATGAGCTATTATGAGAACTTGATCAGAACCTGGAACGAAAATTCTTATATCTCTCCCATTTCCATGAAAACAAATTTGGAATTATTTGTGATAAGTGTTATAATTGTTTGTTATTCCATATTTCTGGTGTGTCTAAAGCATTTTTGTTCTTTTTTTCTGTCTCCTCCCATTTTCTTGTAAAAAATTTCAATAGTGGGCTAGTTAATTTAAAATGTCCAAGTATTGTGTCTGCAGCCAGGGTTGCTATTTTTTGTCAGTTCTTTTGTGTTATATTGTATGTTTGAGTTGATTTTCTTGTAGATTCTATTATTATGCCTGTAAAGTTGGATTGGGAAACACGACTAAGAATAGCACTTGAAGCTGCTAAGGGTTTGGAATATCTTCATGAGCATGTCAGTCCCCCAGTGATTCACAGAGATTTTAAGAGTAGCAACATCCTCTTGGACAAGAAATTTCATGCCAAAGTTTCTGATTTTGGATTGGCAAAGCTTGGACCTGATAGAGCTGGTGGACATGTTTCAACTCGGGTTTTGGGCACCCAGGGATATGTTGCCCCTGAGTACAAATCTTAACTCAATTTGTTTTTACATTGTTTTGGTTATTCTGTTATTGCAATGTTCATTTTTATTATAAGACTTGTTCTTTGAGTAATTCCGTCTCATGAAAAACTAATGTGGTTCTGCAATGTTTGATTGTGCAGATATGCACTAACAGGGCATTTAACAACAAAATCAGATGTGTACAGTTATGGTGTTGTACTTTTGGAGCTGCTCACTGGCCGGGTGCCAGTTGATATGAAGAGACCTCCAGGGGAAGGTGTTCTTGTTTCTTGGGTGTGTTTGTTAATTCTTTTCACCGATCAAGTTCTATGTTGATTCTGTACTGCTCAGTGAAAGTTATTAATCAATTGGTATTCCAGTATTTCCATTTACAGAGGAATATTACCCGAGTAACATTTGTATTTCGGCACTAGTTCTTTCTAACAAACTTGCACTTGCTACTTGTGTTTAGGCTCTGCCCCTTTTGACTGATAGAGAAAAGGTTGTAAAGATTATGGATCCTTCATTGGAGGGACAATACTCTATGAAAGAGGTTGTCCAGGTGGCTGCAATTGCTGCAATGTGTGTGCAACCAGAGGCAGATTATCGGCCTCTCATGGCAGATGTTGTGCAGTCATTGGTTCCACTGGTGAAGACTCAAAGGTCCCCTTCAAAGGTAGGCAGCTCCTCTAGTTTCAATTCCCCTAAGTTGTCCCCTGGCCCAACATTTTAATGCATGTAACATATTGTCAACATTTAAATGAAGGATAAGTACATGCTTACCAAACTAGATTCTGTATTGTATGCTTGGTAGTTGCCGTTTCCTTGTAATCTTAAACCATATGATGCTCTTTGGAGATGAAAACAATGGTAAGTTTAATGGTAATGTTCAAATTGATAATGATGACAGGTTAGATTTGTTTACTTTTAGTTTGTGATGGAAGTTCTACGTAAGGATCTCCTTTTAAGTCTCCCATACGATAAGATTAAGATAGATGGTTGGTTGCTTGGTGCTTTACTAATATTATGGTTCTCAATTTTCAATTATTGTATCCTTGAAGGCAAACAAAAAAAAAAAATGGAAAGAAAAAAAGAGAAAGCAATTCAACACACCTTACGAGATTGGTCGTCCTAGTGTCCCCTCGCATGACTTTTTTCATTCTTGTATTTTCTTGCTGGGGCATAGGTTTCCTTTGGAGGTTGATATTGTTAGTCAACATCATGGCAAAAGGATAAAAATGCCGAAGCTGAAGGATATCAAACATATCATGGGGGAAATAATTTAGAACATGTTTGGTTAAATATGTAAATGTGATTGACGGAATGTGCCTAAGATTCTCAAATATTTAACCCCACTACTATTTCTAGTACCTTAATGAGAACCCGTGTATAAACTATTGTTTTGCCACATCTGATCATCGATCCATATCTGTGTGTTCCTAAACCCTAGTCATTGTCATGGCAACGTATGGAAAATTGAAATCTTTTTTAATTTCGTTGGCTAGTTACTATAACAAATGAAGTCTATAAAACAATAATATTGTTTGTCAAATAAAAGAGTAAGCGATGTACCCAATTCATGCGTTCCCACCAAGTCTAAGAAAACATAATAGCAAACCTTAGAAAGGGGCGAACTGGTTCGTTTATAAATAAAAAAATGAGGACAAAGTAGGGTCTATTTAAACTCTTCCAAGAAAGAACCTGGACAATCTATTACTATTCAATTAGCTTAACATTCGCCCGATACATGGGGAAAATATAATAAATTAAACTACTAAATAATGGCTTTAGAAAATTTTGTATCATTACAAATGATATCTTTATCTTTATATTATATGCCATGTATATCGATCCTTTTACAGGTAAGAAGCAATAGGTAGTGGAGGTAATTTTGCTTGAGTTGGTAAGACCATTATAATAAAAATATTCTTTAGAATATTTAACACATACTCAAGACTCAATTTTAAAATTACTGATTAAATTAGAATAATCTTGTGGTATATATGATTATTTTATATCAAGATTAGAAAAAAAAAATACTGTTTTTCTTCTTCTTTCTGATCATATCATATGGCCTGTAAGTCTTGTGAGAAGTAGTATTGAAGAAACAATTATCATTCTTATGAAATAATTTATTACTTTATAATCATATCATTTCATTAATATCATTGTAATTAATTACTAATATAACGATGAAAGGAACACAAAACTAAATGATGAAATAAATTTTTTAATTTCAATTAGGACTAATTGGCTCTATTAAATATGTCTATATTTTTCTTTGAGATGAATATTAAAATTATTACACGCAAAAAATTGTGCCTCTCATTTTTGTTATGCTATTAACCACAAAATTATAACATGTCAATTTTGAATTTTAAAAAGTAAGTAATTAATAGACTTCTATTAAAAGAAACGCTAAGAAAAACTATATATATATATATATATATATATATATATATATTAATTACAATTTGAATGTATAGTCAAGAGAAAAATAAGATGAATTTATACACAAAATTGTGTTTCTCATTTTTTTGTTATACTACCACTAAATTGTTTTTCTTTTTCTAACGTCAGTGACAAAAAATTGGCTAATACTGCATACCAAATTGATAGTTTTCATAATGTCAACGACCAAATTAGTTGGTAATATTTAAGGATTAAATCCCTGTTTTACTTAAGTTTTTATTTTGTGCTCCTCCCTTAATTATTTTCTACATTTATCTCTACGTCTCACAAATTGAAGAAGACATGCAACAACATTAGAAGAAAAGTACTATAAAAATTACCTTTTTTTCTTTAAGGGGAAAAAAAAACAGAAAGCTTAAATTTATAAGCGTTAAATACTCATAAGAACAATTTTGTCACCTAAAGTAATCTTATTAGCTCAAACAAAATTGTTTATATAAAAAAAATACGTGTGACCTATAAAAAAGAATACTATACTACTGAACAATTTAAACACGACAATATAATTCAAACACATTAACATCGAAAATTATATGCCTTAGTCGACCATCTATCTGCCTTATTCAACTATCGACAACCTAAAACTCAGATAACTATTTAGGTTAGCTCACCCGAAAAGGAACTTAATTCTTTTTCTTTTAAAATTTTCCTTTCAATAGACACATGATTAACACAATAATAATTTCTCAGATGTTGAATTAGCCATAGTTCTAACTTTGATATGGTTTAATTTCTGTGCGTATGTAGCTAATCTCTCAAAGGTATTAATTGCAATTGAATCCAACCCCTGGCGAAACACATCACAATTAGTATATAATCATAATCTGTCCTTATCCACTTAAGACACGTGTATATAATAATTGACCACTAAAATGTGGAGTACAGATTTCTTTGTCAAATCATATATATATATATATATATATATATATATATATATATTCAAATCATTGAATTTTCATCCATAAATACCTTTGTCAACCTTTATTAAAAGTTCTAAAAATTATTTTTCATATGAATGATGCACTAGAAAAGTGGACACAACCAACTTTTTAGTAGTATTTTATTTTTCAGAAACGCGGAATTGATACCCAATTCTTCTTTTATCATTTATTTTGTTAATTTTGATTTGACAAAACAACTTATTAAGACAAAGATGTGTTTGACTTAACCAAATCTAATTCAAGTTGGATTCAGAGCTGCTTTTGCTTTATATGCTTACATAGTAAAAAACGGGTCAAACTGATCCCCGCTTGGGTTCTCCTAGAACTAGAAAGGATAGGGTTATGATTACAATCACTTTTATGCTGAGTGGATGATTGAAGTTCTTTTTTGCTACATATTATTTGAGCTCAGTATATATTATAAATGGTACTGACGTGTAAAGTAACAGCAATTATGCATCGATCCTTTCATTAAGACAAAAGAAAAAACTTGAAAAATTGTAGCAAAAAAAAGTTGAAAAAACCGAAGAGGCGCAAATCATATAGGTAGGAAAATACATTATGCAAATTTTATTATTAATTAATTAATACATTTAAATTAACATTGATCACCATTACCTCAACTCGATCAAGCCATGAAATAAGGGCATCATATGAAAGATCTTTGATTCTTTGTGACATATTCACCGATGTTCTTCAAAATCCAATACCAAGCAGTACTGATACGTATCAACGTATGGTATTCTTCGTTAATTGCTACCAAAGGTGGGGGATAAAACATGATTAGATGAAAACCTCGTTAGGTTAATCGAATAAATTAATTTAAATTTTAGAGAATTTCTTAAGAAGAAACCAAGAAGTGTGAAAATTTGTTTTTTTGACTTGAAATATGACCTCGCCAAAAGGGCGTACGTACGTACCACTTCATACTTCAATTATGCAGCCTTTTCCTTGTTTGTTATTGAGAATAAGTCAAACGTCAACTACTGTTTTTTGTTTTTGAATTACATGTATCTTTTATAGATTACATGTTACCAGATCAGATTATTATAAATGATAAAAAAATTTAAATATTTAATATAGTTATATATTTTGAATTCAAATTCGAATTAAAATAATTTTAAGTGAGTTAATTCACATATATTTAGTGATAAGTGTCTACTTCTCTAATGGTGAGCCATCTCATCTTTTATCTCACAGGTTTCTTCCAAAGTGTAGCTCCCAAAAACTTTAAAAGTAAAGCACGTATGGATAGGAGCAGCATGTTTGAAAGTTGGTACAATTTTTTTCTCTGGCATTCCTCTCTTTTCAATATATATCTCCATCACTGCCTTGCTGTGTCTGATGCAACTTGCCTACAATTTCTCTATATATTGCATACCCTCTTCCATTGGCTTCTTCATCCTCTGTACATAACACAATAAATCACTATTTGTGCCTTAAAAGCTTGCTAGCAAAATGGCCCCCTTGTTACGTACCCTCTTCTTTGTTGCACTCTCCATTCTTTCTCTCCTTGCATGTTTTACCAATGCACAACTTTCTACCAACTTTTATGATAAAACTTGTCCTAATCTTCAAACCATTGTGAAAAATGCAATGCAGCAAGCCATCAATAAAGAAGCCAGGCTTGGAGCCTCTATACTTCGATTGTTCTTCCACGACTGTTTCGTTAACGTAAGAGCGCAGTTTCTTAAGCCACTTCTATTTCTAAATCTGTATGTTTATAATTACATGTAAGGAGTGTATCATGTGAGAGAGTGGAACAAAGCTAACTTTTCACTACTCAAAAGTTATAAGAGAATAATTAAGATTAAATTTAAGTCAAATTAATATTATAATTATTCAGCATGTTTTATGTATGTATGGTTAAGATTAGTTCTTCTAATACTCACTTGATACATTTATGAAAAAGAAACACTCACTTGATACATTGTATATGCCTATATGGCTGCTTAAAGCAAAAATTTACACGTTTTAGCTAGGTTTAAGTTTATGGCTTTTGAAGGAGCCAAAAAATACTATTACTGAAACTACTTGAATATGTCACCGAATGAAAATATTTGTCTTTTTCTTTCTCTAAGAGAAAGCACATAGATATTATCATATTTTCTAACACCAAATTTTTAATATAGTATTTTTGTTTTGCATACACATTTTTTCTCAGATCTAGAGGAAATATACCCGCATGGTGAATAATTTGTATAGATTTTTTTTTATTCTGATTTTTTTTTTTAAGAATAGGACTCCTCCCGATATAAGAATTAAATTGATGCAAATCTTACCAAAGGAATTGAAAGAAAGTAAAATAAATGGTATGAAAGTATCTTTCTTTTTTACAATAAATGTCATAGGCAAGAATTAATTTAGTTAGCTCTTGACTTTGGTCAAAAAAAGCTCTTGACTTATGGAGATAGATAACGTTAACATCTTGATATTATTTCTTTGTAATTAAATTATCAGGGCTGCGATGCATCACTCTTATTGGATGACACTGCCACGTTTGTCGGTGAGAAAAATGCATTACCTAACCGAAATTCAGTGAGGGGTTACGAAGTGATTGACACCATTAAAACCAACGTTGAAGCTGCTTGCAATGGCACGGTCTCTTGTGCAGATATTCTAGCACTTGCAGCAAGAGATGGAGTAGTTCTGGTGAGCCATCCTTTTCCCCTTTCTTTGTGTTTATATGATTTCATTTTTATTTGGCAGCCTCTAGCTTCTATCAAATCTATTACTACTATGTTATATATATATATATATATGATTTCATTTTTATTTGACCCATTACATATGGGATCTGAAAAATGGGTCAAATTTCCTTGATTTGGAAAGTTGATTTCAGGTCATAAAAGGAAATATGCAAAAAAAAAAAAATCCAAGTTTTTAATTTCACTTTAATATCTGTACATAATATTTCAAATAAACATCTTATTTTATTAGATGTATGTTGTTAAAAATAAAAAAGAAAATACAAGAGAAATAACTTGAAACCTGTCAAATGACTGTCCTTAAGATTATTTTTCTCTATTCTCTACCTGAAATCTCCAACATTACATTCAATGTACCCCAATTACATGTGTAAATATAGGTAATTAAATAATATATAGTATAAAAAAACATGTGAAAAATGTAAACTCTTTTAGGTTTTTTCCTGCTCCCGTTAGAATTGCATTGAAATCTTACAACGAGATTCCAACCTCCAGTCATTCTCACAAGCATATAGCTAAGCTAACTTGATGTCTGTTTTTTTACTAACATATTTTGGCATGGGCTTATTTTCAAACCTTGTTCCCCACTTTCGGTTTTTACTTTTCCCTCTCACACGTAATTGATCACCATGTCAACTCTCGTAATTTAGTGGGGCCCCCCTCCTCCTAATAAGCATGCTTTGCACAAAAAATTACATCACACAAAGCAATAATCAAGAAAAGAAAATAAAAACTATGGTTCATGCAATCAAAGTATGGTGTCAGCCTTGTCTCATTCTCGAGAAAAACAACTCATTATCTTCCCCTTTTAAAAACCTGAAAAACACAAGTACCATCAAACCTTTGTCTTGTGGTGTATTTTCCATATTTAGCTTTCGCTCACCACTCCCTAACTCAATAATTCACCATCATTTAACTCTATGTTTGGTTTGATATTGAATAATCTAAAATCACCTTAAAATACAAGTTGTAGCATTCATATAATCATTTATAGAATATTTTATATAATAAACAAAAATTATTTTTCTTTACTGTATTATTTATTAATATTATAGTTCTCTTTTTTTCTCTCTCTTTATTGTATAACTTGTTATATTTTGATTTATAATTATCATTAATTTGATTTGTTATGTTATATGAGTTGATGTTCAAATAAAATTTCTCTTAAAATAGCAAAGAATATAATTTTAATTAAATATTCATATATTTAACGAGTGTTTGGTGACATGTTGGAAATCCATATTTCCTGTAAAATCAATGTGAAATTAATATATAAAAGCAGTAATTTATTAATTCAGAAAACCACGTTGAGGGAAAATCCAACGTGATACCAAACACACTTCATAAAAATATTAAAATTTCAACATGATACCAAGCACACTTTACAAATAAACACTTAGTGTGTTTGAAACATCGAATATTTAATTAAGTTAAAATAATTTTAAATTACTTTTGCATTAAATAAATAAATAAATAATTATACTAAATTTGCTTTTAACAAAAAAGTACTCAAAGTAAATCATTTCACTTTAAAATCAACGTTGTTAAGATTCCTCTAAATGCGTCGATTGACACAGGTTGGAGGACCTTCATGGGAAGTAGCACTAGGCAGAAGAGATGCAAGAACAGCAAGCCAGAGTGCAGCCAACAACGAAATCCCTTCACCATTCTCCGACCTTCCCACACTCATCTCCATGTTCGCCGCCAAAGGGCTAAGCGCACGTGACCTCACCGTGCTCTCCGGTGGCCACACCATAGGCGAAGCACAGTGCCAATTTTTCAGAAGTCGCATATACAACGAGACCAACATTGACCCCAACTTTGCCGCATCAAGAAGAGCCATTTGCCCTGCCTCAGGTGGGGACACCAACTTGTCCCCTCTTGAGTCTCTCACTCCCAATCGCTTTGACAACAGCTACTACTCTGAGCTTGCGGCTAACCGTGGCCTTCTCAACTCGGACCAAGTGCTTTTCAATGGTGGGTCTCAAGACCCTTTGGTGATAACCTATAGTACCAATAATGCTGCTTTTTTCAGTGACTTTGCTGATGCTATGGTTAAGATGACCAATATCAGTCCTCTCACTGGGACTAGTGGTGAGATTCGAAGGCATTGCAGGGTTGTGAATTGATCATGGAGAGTTATTTATTCGAGTTTGACATCTATAGATTATAGTATAAAATTTGTTTTGGTGTAAATCTATCATAAATTATTTATGATAAATAAATTTATTATATACAATGCATGTTAAATATTAAAACATAAAAAGTAAATCCATATTTAATAAACATTTTTAGGCATATATCGTTATGTCCTTAAGGTCTTTGCTATATTTCTCTATCATTTTTCACTCTTTGTCATCTTTATTTGCACATCATTGTGTTATCTACATTGATATTTTTCAGTGTTTTATCACCATTCTTCTAAAGAAAGTAAGTGCATATTTAACAACATCAATTGCTTATACAATCTATATTAATATATTTTAATAGTTAACTTTGTATTTTATTACTTAATTAGATTTCTCAATATCCAAAAGAATCTCATCCCTTCTTTTGTGCCTAAATTTGAATAATTTAATCCTCATTACTAACTTGTTTTCTTCATTTATGTGTATATACTATTATATCTTTATGATCTTTGTCGTTTTTGAATTCTCTATTTTTTTTTCAATCTTTATTTATATTTATTCAAACATCTTTAAATTATCTTCAACACTTTTCACCGTTATATGATCATTCTTCTAAAAAAAAGTAAACCCATTTTTAATAACATTAATTGCGCATAAAAAAATTATCCACCGCTTCCGATATTCATTGTTACTTTTCGCCTAAAGGTCTTTGCCGCTTCCCATTTCTCTGCAGTTTTTCCGTCTTTCTTCATCTTTATTCAAATATCGTTGCGCCATCTTTGGTACTTTCCACCGCTATATTAACATTCTTCTAGAAAAATTAAATTCATATTTAATCAAATTGATTACTTAAAAAAATATTATTTTATATATTATTCCTATAATTCAAAAGTAAAATAGCAAGAACGAGTTATTTCTCGGATGAAAAATAAATAAAACCAAACACCACCCAATTTCCAAAACAACCAAGGGCATAGCATTGTATAAAAATAATCATTTAAATTCCAAGGTTTGGTTTCATAGATTTTATACATTAAAAAAGTATTAATATTAAAACCCAAACTCAATAAACTATACTCACCAACCAAGTAGAAGTGCAGAACTCTGAGTTAATTTAATGAGTAGAGTATTTAAACCTCAGTATTTTATGTTGCCATTACGTCAACATTACAACTTCCGAATACGTATTATTTTCCGTAAAATGCAACATTGGAGGTCCCATGTGATCCTTGTCTCCCTTCGATTTCACCCGTAAATCCTGCCACACCAGATTACGCATCCCGTCGTCGGTTACAATCACAGATTACAATCCAACGGTGAAAATCAAAACGTGCTTTTCACTCTCTAAACCGAGCGCGTGAAAAAAGACACATAGACACACTCTCTCTCTTACTCGTTCGCCATTTATGTACTCCGAAGCCTGGACCCATCCCCAAGCACTACTATTCCCTCGAAGGAGGGAGAAACTAGAGAGAGAAAGTATGTGTGCTTTTTAGAGAGAGAAAGAAAAGAGTGTTGTGTTGTGTTGAGTGCAGTTTCTTTCTCACATGGCCTCTTTGCCGTTGGGGCCGCAGCAACAGCTTCAACCACCGCCGCCGCAACAACCGCCGCCAGCGGAGAATGACGCGATGAAAGTGGACTCTCGCGGCGGCTCCGACGCCTGCGCCGAAAAGGTAATTTCCGCTCTCCACCACTCTCGTTTTGCGCGAAAACGACGCGCCGTTTGGAAACTCGGATCGTAGTTGATCCGCCGGAGAGGTCTTGGTATGAGCGTAGCCTACGGCGATCTGCTCATTTCCGGCATTGTTTTTGCCTGCTCGGTGGTCGCCGGAATTATGCTCCGGCGACGGTCGGAGTGGTTCTGACGTTACCTTGAAGGAATGGCATTTTTATTTTGCTTATGGAATTGTAAAATTTGCAAGCATGAATGAATTGTTTTATCATTATTGTTTTTGTTGTTGCTGCTGTTATTTGATTTTTACTTGTGTTTTAATGGTTGAGATTTTAGTATTGAAAAATTGAAGTTTGTGGAGCTTTCCGTTTGGTGGTTCAGAAAAGAGAAATGGAAACGAGTGAGTGAAAATGTGGAACCCTGTTCTTTAATTTGGGCTTTTCATTTCTTCAAACACGAGAGAGAGAGAGAGAGAGAGAGAATATGACTAGGTACTTAGCTGAACTGCAAGTTGGCTTAGTTGAGTGTACCTGAGTTTCTCATTGCTCAAGTTTTTTTTTTCTTCTTTTTCCAATCACACTTTATGGGGTTGGAATATATTGCAATTTTTCTACCAGATTTTTTTAAAATTTTTTTCTAATAGGCTATTCAGGGTTTTTAATTGCAGACATGTTTCTTGATATTGCGAAAAATTGGTTGATACAACAATTATGGTCGTGGGCACCTCAAAAACCTTGAGGTTGTGGCCGATATTATGGTTGCAGACTGTTTTTTAAAACCTGTAGGCTATTGATGTAATTTTTTCTAATAAGCCAGGTTGCTCTCACTTAATCTCTAATTTACTGTGAAATTAAAATGACTTTAACAATATTGTGGATTTTGTTTTAAAGTTGGCTGTATATTGTTTGCTGTATAATTTTGGTATATTTTCTTTTTTAAGCTTGGGCTCCTTGCTTAAAATGGTATTTCCTTCATTTATTAGGGATTGTTGTTCAAACGGTTTTTGTTTGCTTCAAGGAATAAGTGTTCCTAGATTCTCTCTCTATGTTGTCTCATAATTGATATCAAAGCTTTTCTTTGGCATTTGATGCTTTCTTGTGGACCATGGTAACCTTATTTGACTTTGTCTGTGCATATACCTTATTACCTTTGAGCTCTTTACACTTGACCTATCTTCAACTTCGCCTATTGATTGGTGACTATCTATTCATTTCTGCTGGTTTTGTTCCATTGCTGTGTTTTTCTCTTATCATGTAAAACTTTTAATCCAGCAGCATAGGAGTAGGTGCCGAAAGCAAAGTATTGACTGCTAAATTGCTGTTTATGTAAAATGTAAATGTGTATGTATGTCCATTAGTGAATTTGCTAAGTCATGCATAGGTTGAGCATATGGATGTCAAAACCAATGTATGTATGTCCATAGGCATATGATGTTGCCATGTTAACTAAATGTTTTTAAACCAAATTATTGGTGATAATTGCTATTAAAGCAAAGTTCAATGAAAATAACCCGATAAACAATTTCTGATATTGTATCAAGAAGAGTTTGATATTCTATTTCTCTATTAAGAGATTTGATTTGCCATATTAAATATATTTATCTATTTATTGGTATAAATTGCAGGAAATGTCAGCTCCTGTCGCAGATGGTAATGATGCACTCACTGGTCACATAATCTCAACCACAATCGCAGGCAAAAATGGCGAACCTAAACAAGTGCGGCGTGTGCTAACCTTTCGTTACTCCCAATTTTTATTAAAAAAATCATTTTGTACTATATATAAGTATTTTCTTCCTTTTTGGGACTAACAGGAACTACATTGTGGGTTTGGGTAGTAAACTTAGTAAACCTTTTAATTATGGATCCATCCAAAAATATAATACTGGTAGTCAGCTTGAAGTTGGCAAATTTCCTCCATGCTTATCTAATCTAATTGCTCTTTTTTTTAATTTAATTTTTTTCTCCCCCTTCTATTGATTGATTGTTTTTGGTTCCCCATTTTTGGCCTTAAAAGGTACAGTTTTGAAGAATTTTGAATAAAATTGAATGCTTAAGATTGATGATGACATCCACGGGTTTCAATTTCTTTTATTCTTCATAAATTTGTGCTCTAATACCACTTGCAGACCATCAGTTACATGGCTGAACGTGTTGTTGGCACTGGATCATTCGGAATTGTTTTCCAGGTAAGGATAAGTGAAGTAATTATGTCATTAGATGATAACTGTTCCTACTTTGCAATCCCTGCTGTCAAGTATCTCTTATTGCTTCACACCCTTGGGTTATGTTCCTTTTTGACCTGAAACAAAGGCGAAATGCTTGGAGACTGGCGAGGCAGTGGCTATAAAGAAGGTCTTGCAGGACAGGCGATACAAAAATCGTGAACTGCAGTTAATGCGTGTGATGGATCACCCAAATATAATTTCCCTGAGTAACTATTTCTTCTCTACAACAAGTAGAGATGAACTTTTTTTGAACTTGGTGATGGAATATGTTCCTGAGACGATCTTCCGTGTTATAAAGCACTACAGTAGCATGAAACAGAGAATGCCCCTAATCTATGTGAAATTATATACATATCAAGTATGAGGTTTTCTCTGTTTGCAATTTGGTTTGATATGTTGTTCTTGTTCCTCACTTTTTCTTTTGAAATTTTATAATGATTGAGTTGGGATGTGATGTCTAGATCTTTAGGGGACTGGCGTATATCCATACTGTACCAGGAATCTGCCATAGGGATGTGAAGCCTCAAAATCTTTTGGTAAGTTATTAGTTTGCTATTTTTCCTATAGGAGTAGCATTTATTTATTCTAAACCTATTTTCCATTTGTTCTGTAGGTTGATCGACTCACACACCAAGTCAAGCTCTGCGATTTTGGGAGTGCAAAAGTTCTGGTATTGTGGAATATTCTAGAATATTAGAATTAGTTGTGAAATATTCTATAGTATTAAAGTTAGTTGTGGAATATTCTAGAGTATTAGAATTAGTTGTGGAATATTCTATAGTATTAAAGTTAGTTGTGGAATATTCTAGAGTATTAGAATTAGTTGTGAAATATTCTATAGTATTAAAGTTAGTTGTGGAATATTCTAGAGTATTAGAATAAGTTGTGGAATACTCTAGAATATTAGAATTAGTTGTATATAATGAACCCTTTGGGTTTCAATCTGAATGAAAAAGTGTGTTCATTACTTATATTTCAACATGGTATCAAGAGCAGGTTTCCCTATTATCGTTCTGCAACTCTGAAACCCATTTTTTTAAAAAACCTTAAGTCATCTCTCTCTGTCATTTCCCATAAACACTATCTAGTCACCTCCAATTGCATTTGTTCCTGTCCTTCATAGTAATTTATGGATTCTTCTTCTTCATCCGGCATTTCTTCTAGTGCCTCTCCTAATTCTGATGGTGTTTTTATCTCTAAGGCGGAGTATGAGCAATTTCAGAAGGTGATGCCTCAATCTGCTGAAGCAACTAGTCATGTTGCTCAACAAGGTACGGCATTCCATGCTAATCGTAGTAATCGTTGGATTCTTGATTTAGGGGCTTCTGATCATATGACAGGTAATGCAACCTTGTTTTGTTCTTATACCGCTTACTATCAACTGTCACGAATAAGAACGGCCGATGGCAACTTCTCTACTACTGCTGGAAAGGGATCCATTAAAATTTCTGAACACATTACTTTGAACTCAGTCCTTCATGTTCCCTCTCTTACTTGTAACCTCATTTCTATAAGCAAACTTACATCTGAGTTAAATTGCGTTGTTAAATTCTCTGTCCATGCTTGTGATTTTCATGAACAAGACTCGGGGCTGAAGATTGGCAGTGTTAGAGAGGAAGAAGGGCTTTACTATTTTGAAAATGATCCTAATGAAACAAAAGTTTTTGCACACCACTCATTATCTTTGACTGATGATTGTAATGATGTTTTGTTATGGCATCGTCGGTTAGGACACCCAAATTTCTTTTATCTTCAGAAGTTGTTCCCAAACTTATTTATCAATAAAAAACCCAGTTCTTTTTCTTGTGATATTTGTCAGTTTGCAAAGCATTCTCGTGTTTCTTATCCTCCTAGAGTTCATCATGAGTTTTCTCCATTTACCTTGATTCATAGTGATATATGGGGCCCAGCCC
>PYAF01004216.1:583623-647838 GCA_007407185.1 Glycine tomentella
CATATAATATATAGTCAAATTAAACAATGTGGTTACAGGCTTCAATAATTGAATTTAATATATTAACTCATCTAGGAACGGAATGATGTTAATTAACTAAGTTGTTAATCTTTTCTTTTGTTCAAATAACTTGGTTTAGCTTTATAAGGAATTAGGAGTGAAACCAACTCCTTTAGACTCTATCACATGAGTGGTCATAATTTGAGTATAATAGTAGATTAAAGTTCAACATTAAATAATGAAAAAATACTTAACATGGAATCCAGAGCTCTTTTAGTAAACCCAAGCACCCAATATTCATTCAAATTCTGCATTAGTATATTTTTTGCCTATAGACTATTTGATAAATTGTTTGAAAGAACTTGTTCAGCTTTTAGTGTTCTATTTCATAACTCAGCTTTAAGTTTCTACACTATCATCTCAAAACTCAAACATCCCTTTGCCTACAACTTGATTTTACACAAAAACTTAGTACAAACAAGTTCTCGTGGTCAGGGGCGGATCCAGAAAAAAAAAAAAGTAAGGGGGGACACTAGTGGCGGGAGTTCGGAGGCGGCGCCTCCGAAATTTTTTTTTTGTAAAGAAAATTAAAGGAATAAATTATTATAACAAAAGTGTGAAAAATGTACAATTCAAAAGAGAAACAATTGACAAAATTAACATGTAACCGGTGCTTATAAGTAACAAGAGTGTAACTACTGTATTCATATAAGTTACAAACATACATATCCACATTCACTCATTTCTTATTTTTCATCTTTTTATTATTCTTTTTCTATGTTTTTCAATTTTTTCTTTTATATAAACATTTAAATTATTTTTTTATTTTATTTTATTTTATTATTATAAAAAAAATTATTCTTGAAAATTTAAGGGGGGGCACTGCCCCCCCCAATCAATAACCTGCGTCCGCCCATGCTCGTGGTAACGTTCTTTGAATATTTATAAAAAATACTACATTGATTGATGCACTTAACAATCATGTAACAATGACCGTATATTGTAAGTATATTGATACTAAAGGTGGAGCGTAATATATAATTTGTTATGATAAAATGAAAGGATTTTTTTGCGAATGAAGAAAAATAAGAAAAAGAACATTTATTTATTGCATTATTCAAGGATTCAATAACAACATCCATCCCATGCATTTTATTTCAAAGGAATTTGGAAAGATTTAATATTGGAAGCATCACTATTAGAGTTGGATGACGGATGAGGTACAACTTTGTGCGAATGATTTGATTGGCCTTCTGGTGGAACAGGGCCTTTAGGGAGTACATGGAACCCTTTACTTGATTGGCGCCGCACCTCTGACATGGTTTTCTGCTGAATGCGCCCTTTCCGATCATCTAAACATGATTATATCCTTAATCACAGGGTTAATTACATGCTTAATATTCAAGGTATTACAGTTCTATTCATTATTTCAGCTACTCCATTTTGCTAAGGAGTATGTCGAAGAATATGTTATCTAACAATGTCTTCTTCCTTACAGAATTCATTGAATTCTTCAGAACAGAATTTCAAGCCATTATTAGTCCTCAGACGTTTAGCTTTCTTTCATGTTTGATTTTGCATGAGTGTTGTCCAATGCTTGATACATTTAAAGGATTCATATTTCCATTTCATCATGAATACCCATGTCATCCTTGAGTAATCATCTATGATAGAGAGGAATTACCTTGCACCACTCAGGGATGTAACTCTCGAAGGCCCTTAACAATCAGAATGGACGCAGTCCAATGTGGCCATTGTAGTGTGCATTGCCTTTGGGAATTTCGTCCTGTATTGCTTCAAGTGCTCACAAAACTGAATAGGTTCCACCTTGTGGTTTCCAAGTAGCCCCTGCTTACTCAGAGTTTCTAGTCCATTTTCACTCATATGACCAAAACACATGTGCCACAGAGAATTATCATTGGACGTAGGACTTCCAACTTGTGAAATAGTTGAGACTGAGCCTATCATAGTGGAACCTTGCAGGATATATAGATTTCCTTGCTTGGTTCCCTGCATTATAGAAGACTTGTTTTTCCTTTTGATTTGCATCACTCCACCTTCAATACAACAGGAAAAACCTTTTGAATTTATGGCTTCCAAGAGATTAGATTCTTCTTAAACTTTGGAACATGGCAAACATTGGTTAAGGTTCTAATGACATCATGCATTTTGATTTGTATATAACATATCCCAATTGTATTGTAAGGGACATTGTTACCTATCAAAACATTACCACCAAATTTCTTTTCATAGGTCATGAACCAGTTTCTGTGAGGACACATAACAACCTAAATCCAATACCCATTAATTGTTCAGAATGATGTTGTTGTTGATCAACAACCGATAGTACCAAATCATCTTCTAGTGAGAAATCACTTTGAACAACATTTGCAACAAATTCTTTCTTGATTTTCTTGGGACAATCTTTCTTCCAATGGCCAGATTCCTTGCAATAATTATAGATATCCTTAGGATCAACTTTGCCCTTATTGAATCCTTTGCCTTTCATCTTTTTCCACCTTTTACAGAATTGGTTACTGATAATTCAAAGGCAAAGGCTTCATCACCATTTTCAAAAGCTTTGTGTCAAAGCTTTCTTGAATAGAGATTGGACTTGAATTCCTTATGTGTGATGCAATCCTTTCCAACACTTAGAGATTCACAAAATTCTCATATAAGAAGGGGAAGAGACTAACATAATCATTGCAAGATGTAAATATTCTAATTTGACATCATTGTCATAAAGCTTCAATAAGACAAATTTTAACTCATTCAGATGATCTTTTATCATACGGAGGCCAAACAAACGTCGTTTCAACAACAATTTGTTGCATATTGATTTCATCATGAAGAGTTTCTCCAACTTGAGCCATAACACAACAATTTTCTCTTCAAAAACTTCATAAAGAACTTCACTAGACAACGACAAAAGAATTTGTGAATGCACTTTTTCGTCTCGTTGCTCAAGAACAGACTTATCAATCTTTGTCAGTTGGTTAGAGAAAGGTGCTCAGGTCCCTTGATCTTTCAACAAGGCATGCATCTTGATGTGACATAGGTTAAAGTTATTCTTCTTTGTGAATTTTTGAATCTTGCAATCCATGTAAACAACCAAGCATCGTAATGTATGAATACTCTAAAAATATTTCTAAAACTTAAATTAAATTAGTTATTTATAATTATTATTCTAAATTTTGTCTTAAAACTTTTGAATAATATATAATAAGTATAAATTAAAATAACAACATCAAATTTTAAAACATAATAACATGTCATGTATTGCACATGGTTATTACACTAGTTTATAATATCACACTGGTTCAAGGACTATAATTCCTCATATTAAAATAAGTATAAACATCTATTTTGATATCTAAAAGTATGAATTAGTGATAAATTAGTCCCTAAGAGATGAAAAATTCAAATTTAGTCACAAATGTTCAAAAAGTGTATTAGTGCTATGAATATTCTAATGACAAATTGATCCTAAATTTTATAATTTAATGTTAAATTGATCTTAAAAATATAACTTATTATCAAATTGATCTTTGAATATGATAATTTAATAATAAAATGATCTTATAAATTTAACAAAAAAATATATTTGTCACATTTTTAGCATATTGGATGACTAAATTTAATTTTTTATCTTTCAGAAATAATTTATTAGTGTCTCTTCGTATCACAAACCAAAATGTGTATTTTAGCCATGAAATAATGATTTTCTTTCTTCCAAACAAGCTTCAAGTTTAAATTAAATATCTCTTTTGTTTTCTTGCCTTAAATTCCAATAATCCAGTCAAATATCGGTTGCATGATATCTTTTGCTTGAAGCAACAAAGCATGTGTTAGACAAATTAGTATTTATAGAGAAGTATCAAGCGTGCACGACATGACTAAAAGCATTTGGATTAAATGAATAAAATTAAAGTGAAAAATATAGGAATTTACTATATTCATTCTCCTTTTCTAATTAAACTGGGGAGTGTATTTTTTAAAAACAAATTGAAAAAGAGAGTAAATATAGCAACTGCCAAAATATATTAATCGAATTTAACATTTAATCGAGCTTGATTCAATCCAATTTGATATAGATTCATTTATAGTAAATATATAACTTTACAAATTTCATAATTCATGATTATAATTTTTTTAAAAAATATATTTATATTTATTTATTTTATGTAACAATTAATTAATTAATATTTATTTATCAACTTAAACTATACTTATTACAAATTAAATTTGTAATTGGCCGACCTGCACCAGCTTATCCAAACGGTTCAAATTAAAAGGCTCAATGCCTCTTTGTTTTATTTTTTTGAACCATTGCCGAATTCCTCTTAGTTCGTACTTGTTAGATTCATCTTATTCTTAGGTTTGTTTTGTTCAGATTC
Source organism: Glycine tomentella (assembly GCA_007407185.1). Taxonomy (NCBI): domain Eukaryota; kingdom Viridiplantae; phylum Streptophyta; class Magnoliopsida; order Fabales; family Fabaceae; genus Glycine; species Glycine tomentella. The sequence continues at coordinate 588,021 of PYAF01004216.1, forward strand.
TAAGGATGTCTTGTGGCTGTAAGAGTGACATGTCAGCAATATTTCCTTTTCTCGATTCTCACTTCTCCGCCAAAATTTCTTCCTCCTCAAAAATTAAAATATACAATTTTCCAATAAAAAACTGTATAAAAAACATTATTATTTTTCTATTCAACTTCAGCATCCTTTCAGGTGCAGCATTTGCATTCAATAGTCCTTGTTTAATTTTTACTTTATAATAATAATAATAATAATAATAATAATAATAATAATTATTATTATTATTATTATTATTATTATAGCAATATTTATGGCCGAGATTGGGTCCAGTATTTTACAACTTCAGTAACCGAAGGTCACACTGTTTGGAACAATCTTCTTTTCTCTGGAATTGAATTTTTAGAATTATGGCTCAGTTATTGTCTCCAGTGTGCATGGAGGCTCTGAAAATCTACAATCCATCACTGAATCTTTGTTCAAGAAGCTCATGGCGGATGCTGGTGAAGGGTGCAAGTCCTTGCACCTTTGTGACACACAGTGGTAGTAAGAGAAGAGGGTGTGGCAGGGTCAGAGTTACTGCTGAAGATTCAGTTTCTCCCTCTGAGACTATTGCAGATGACTATTATGAAGTTCTTGGACTGGTGATGCATCAAACTTTCACTTCCTTCCCTTTACTTTTAAGAAGTCTCTGTGAGAAGAAAAAAAACTAAAAGTCTTGAGCTTATTGTAATCATTAGCCATGATCTGATTTTTTTCTTCATAAAGGGAAGTATAGTTTTTTTGACCCTTTAGTAAAGTTGGATGAGTTTTGCTAAATCTTATGTATGATAATGAGATATATTATATAGTATGCATAATAATTAATATTTGGTTGGTCTGATTTACTAGCTTCCAGATGCCACACCAGAGCAGATCAAGAAGGCATACTACAATTGCATGAAATCTTGCCACCCGGACTTGAGTGGCAACGATCCTGCGACCACAAATTTCTGCATGTTCATCAATGAAGTCTACACGGTTGGTTCCATTTTGAATTTCTTAAATTTTAAGCTTTGGGGAAAATGTTGTTGAAGTTTTGTCCTGTGCTTTTATTGGGAATTGACTATTGCAGTGCAGGTGCTCAGCGATCCCGTCCAACGCAGGATTTATGATGAAATTCATGGCTATTCTTTAACTTCAATCAATCCTTTCCTGGATGATTCAAGCCCAAGGGATCATGCCTTTGTCGATGAATTCAGCTGCATAGGTAATTGCTCACTCATTCATTGTTACCTTAATTATTTTTATGAGCACATGATGTCTCCATCTCTTACTTCTAAGAAAGAAAAGTTATGGTTCTCACCAGTACTTCTTTCATAGAGAAACAATTTTTCAACAAGAAATTCTATTTGTACTCATGTTTTCTAAAACTAGGAGTAGGAAGAGAAGAGATAAAAATAGTGATGTGAACTGAGATAAAGAGAGAAAAAATTTGAGAATAGAATAATCCTTTTTTCAATCTTCCAGGATTCAGTCAAATCATGGAATATAGACAAATACTCACATCTAAATTTCTGTGTGTTAAGCACTTGTAAGGAAATTGTTTGATTGACGCCTATTAATACTTGCTTTACTTTTTTGTGTCTTAAGTCATGCTTCATTGTGGACATCAATTATACATCTAGAAAGTTTTGCATTGAGAAATTACAAAACATGTTATATAACTATGCTGCAAATCCTTCTGCAGGCTGCAAAAATTGTGCCAATGTAGCCCCTGGTGTGTTTGCAATTGAGGAAGACTTTGGAAGAGCCAGAGCATACAACCAATCTGGGAACCCTGAATTAGTTCAACAGGCAATTGACAGTTGGTATGTCTATGTTTATCACTCTACTTACCTTTATTTAACTGTTATATCTACTACCATAGTTAATCTGATTATAATAGAAGTATAATAAAACTTTCTTCATCTCTGACCATTACCGGGCTTTGCTTCTAAGAATATATTTAAGTTTTGTTTCAATTCAAGATGTATTTCTGATGGTGATCTTGGCTTTCATACTATTTAGGGTGAAAAGAATGTTTCTAAATGATTATAAGAAATAATAAATTGTTGGATGCTGATTAACATAATTGGACATGTCTTAAAACTGTCATTATTGTTTTAAAACAATAAATTCCGTGCGATTTCCCCCTTTTATTATATAAATTAAGACCTTAAGATTAAACTTTTCTCACTAATGTGCTACATTGTATTGTATAACTATACTGACAAAAAAAATCCATTGAACTTTAATAAATCAAGCTTCTATATTATATAGTTTTCAATTTTAATTTCTAATTGCTGTCGATACTTGAGGTTTAGAACCTTTGGTATCACAATGATATCGCCTCTGAAGCCACTAGACTAATTAAGATTACTGGAACTAATTTTACATTTTTTGTTTCGTTTTGCATTTTAGCCCTGTTAGCTGCATTCATTGGACATCTGCTGCACAACTATCATTACTTGAAGATGAGATGCGCCGTGTAGAAAGAGTCAATGTAAGGCCCTAGTTTAGTTATAGCATATAAATCTTCCAGATATTTTTTTCTGCACAATCTCTACCTTCCTAAGATAATTCCATCACCTGTTCAAAACAAGAAAAATCATCACTTTTTTATTGGTACATGCTTTTGAAGTTTTCAAATGAGTTTTTAAACAGTTTTCTTGATAGTTTAGTGTATAATCGAGCATGGCCTCAACGTTCTTCCATATTTATAGCCTCTAGGGTTCTACTTTTCCTTTACTTCAGTACATGAAGCTTTACTTTCCTAGTTAAATTTTTTTAAAATGGAAAATAGATACGCAACTTTCATTTGGAGTCAATAAACCAATTAGTGATTTGGAGGGGGAAATTGCTGCCATAGGTGTTCCCCCTAACAATAGTAATTTGTTTTGTTACATACTCTAAATGCTATGACATTATCCCCAAATTGACTCTGGACAAAAATGCTTATGATCTTCTTGAGTGTTTTGTACTATTTATATATCTACTGACTCTTGTACGAGCAGGTTGCCCTAATGCTATCAGGAATGGGAACAGCATCAATTGATGTTTTCAGAATGGTAAGAATAATGAAATAAATACAAGATTATTTAACTGTTTACAGGTTTTGTTCTAATTTTTATTTATTTTTATCTAAATTTGATGGATATTTGTGGATTGATGGGGATTTCTTGGGTTGCAAATTGCAATAATCAACGTATAACCTGATTGAAAGACCATGAATTGGATATTTATTCTGACTTTCAAAACAATGATTAAAAGGTCAACGTAAGATGGATTGAGAAAGAATTTTCATTTCAAAATATTATAACCCGTAACATTTCGTGTTTAACCTTGTAATCATAGATTTGATGATTCTTAAGTTTCAAGCAGATTAAGTGCCTCTAACATGATCTGCATGTATTATTGACAGGCAAGTTCCAGATGGGAAAAGAGGCAGTCAAAAGTCTTGGTTAGAACTCTTATTATATTCAATGCCTTCGTTTTTTGCTTAATATGTGAAGTGTCACTTATTTACAGGCAATTAATCTCGTGATTGTGTTTATTTTTCTCTCTTCATTGTATTATTTTATTTATTTATTTTATTGTGTTGGCTCTGGGTCATATTATATATATATATATATATATTATTTTTTTTTTAAAAAAAAAATCATGGTAATTGAGACAGAGTGGATGAGTTCTTAAGCAATTTGAATTTATAAAGTTCAAAGACAGGGTTCACAAGTTTCCTTTTAAATATTTGACAGTTCTGATTTCACTGGTCCTTATTGTGCTGATATGATTCACTTTCTAATAGGTCACTGACTAATTACTCCAAGCTTAAATGCTAGTGATCAATGAGTGGTTCAGAAAATGTTTATCTAAATAGACTTTTCTTAATGTTGAGTATCAATAAAGAATAATTAAGCATTCCAAATTTCCAATGATGCAATCCATAGTGGTACACACAAGTAGAGCGGTTTACTTCTGACTTGTTATTGTTTAAGATAAATAGGATGACTATGCAGTTTAAGATGATACAATAATTGCAAAACAGTTCAGAACTTGTACAAAATTCGTGATATTATATGTTGGCCCAAGCTCTTAAATCTTAATCACAGACTAAGGAACAACAAAATCTTAAATCTCATGTGAAATTCCAGTCCTGCTTCAGTGTTCTAAAACATTTGATGCACATGATTAATTTGGTTTCAAGCACAATCAAATATTCACGAGCTTCTTGCAGGCAAAAGCAAAATTGAGAATGATGAGGGAAGAAGGTGCTGATAAGAAAAATTCATACTGGGACAATCTTTGGGGCAAACACAAAGACTTCCAAAGTTCAGGTAAGGGGGATCTGAAAGTACTAAAATATAAACTTCAAATTATTATTGGAAATTATAAAACTTTGTTTCCAAAGGTCTCTGTTTAAGTATTTTTAAGTGTTGTTGTCTTCTTTTAAGTACTTCTTGGTTATATGGGATTTATATTTGTAATTTCTAAAAGTTGAAGTATCTATCAAGAAACATTGTCCCTAGCAGCCATGTTGACCATATGCTGTGACAATTAACTGTAGTGCAAGAATTACATTGATTGTCCTAATTAATTAGTCTTTCAAATGGTAATTATGTTGCAGACGAGGAAGTTGAAGAAAGAGCAAAAAGAGCTGCTTCAGCAGCACGAAGATGGAGGGAATACTCAAGGAGGGGTGTTGATAAGCCTCCAACATTTAAACTTCCAGAGGCAAGCCTTGGCAAGGACAAGTAAACAAACAGAACTTCATTTACCTTCTGTAGCATTTAGTCCCATGTAATTAATTCATTTATAGCCTCTTAAACCATGATTGTATATGTAGCAACTCCTATTAAGGTAAATTTTCAGAAAATAGATGAATCATAGTAATACTTTGGAAAATATAAGAAATCTTGTTTATAATTATGGTTGCAGTGTGCTCGATCTATATCGACGCTTAATTCTTGTGGAAATTTCAAAGAACGAATACTTTGTTGATTAATTTAAGCACATCCTTTTTATTTTTTTAAATAATAGCTTGGTCTTGAATCCCTTCTCTCAATCTTCTTTACACAAATAATTTCAAACGAGTTTTCTCTTAAATTCTCTTTGTAAATTCAATAATGCAACCCATTAGACGAACATGGAATGCAAGATATACTAGCAAAACATAAAAAATATGTGAGATCATGTATGATAAATCTTTTCTGCAGCATATGAACAAGCTATAGAACCGTTTAAGATAACTTTTGGCTTGGTCTTAACAGAAAAGGAAGAACTACCTGAATTTGTGCCTGAAAAATCAATTCTAATGCTATCATCAGATAATTATTAGCATTATTATACCCTCCTAAGAGCACCCAATATTCTAGCCCATAGCAATACTTGAGAGAATATACTTAGTTCTCACAAAAAGACATTTATGCTTGACTTGTATGTATACTTTGAAGAATAATTTAAAACCAACTTGGTTCATTGTTCTAACTCCAACTTTAATTGGAGATACTCTATCAGATTAAGTTGGCCGTAGCAGGTACGGTATGCATCCTTTAGGACAAGTCTTCGGTCAGAGTTTCTTACCACATTCAATATTTTTCATTAATATTTCATACTTAATTGTATTCAGTGACGTATGTACCAAAAATATTGTACTAGTTGATGAAATAAAATTATAAGCAAATCTGCTTTCGTTGTCTAAACGGCAAATACAGACACTGATCAATATTTCCTTTTCTTTTTGGGGAGAGATTTTCAAATTAAGTATCATTAATGATAAACATTTTTAATATGTTTTTTTAATAAAAAACCCTATAAATTGTCTATCACTTCATTTCCATTGTTCCACTGTTAATCGGTGATTTTCTCAATAACACTACCTAAGAAAAATTAAATTAATAAGGATAAATAATCATTTTCGTCCAATGTGTAAAGCACTGACGAATCTGTTCATGAAAGTGAAAAATATCTATCTCTCCGTTAACTTTTATCCGTTACTGTTAATATTCATAGACGAATTTGCTAATGCATTATAGGGACGAATTTGTCAATTCTCTATCCAAAATATAATTTAATCTTCATATTCTCTTTTTTTAATCATTGTAAGCATAAACATTACAATAAACACTTAAAATTTAAAAAAATAAGCATAAGTTAAAACAAACATAATAATAAGCATAATATTGATTAATAAACATAGTTTGTTTGTTACTCTAAAATTTCTATTATAACAACATTAGGTAATGACAAAATCAAGTTAGATCTCATTTTTTTGTAAGAACTAATTTAATGGTTATGTATTTTTGTTTGGGTTTCATATTTTTGGATAAGTTACCGTTACATTATAAATTTCAAAGCAAAAATGTGAGATGATACCTTATCTAAAATATGAGACTCAAACAAATTAAAATGCACAGTCATTAAATTAATCCTTACAAAAAAATGAAACTCAACTTTATTTTGTCATTAGCTAATGTTGTTATTATATAAATTTTATAACAACATACAAATTATGCTTATTAATCAATATTATACTTATTATTATGTTTGTTTTAACTTATGATTGCTTTCCTAATTTCTAAGTGTTTATTATAATTTTATGCTTGCAATAATTAGAAAAGGGAGAATATGAAAATTAAATTATATTTTGTGTAGAGAGGTGACAAATTCATTCATGAATGTGTAGAGGGCTGACAAATTCGTTCCTGAATATTAACAGTAATGAACAAAAGTTAACGGATGGATAAATTTGTTACATTTTTTTCACTTTCAGGGATAAAAATTTGAATTTTCATCTTTCGATGATGGATTTGTCAACTCTATACATTAAGAGACGAAAATGACTATTTATCTAATTAATACTTTAAGGTTGAAAAATTAATTAATAAAAGTATAAATAAAGAGGCAATAAATTGTAATAATAATTTTCATCAAAAATTATCCTCGTAAATTGTATCTGTATCATATCATACTCTACATTTCAGAAGAATTGAATCCAAAAACGAAATGGAAAAGTGTGAATTAAAAAGCTTATCTATTTTATAATTTTAGAAATTTTGCAAAAAGTCAATTTGATCTGAAAATTGAGAAACATAATCATTAAAAAGTTTGAATTCAGTCTCTAACTTCTTTAAAGAATGCTTTTTCAGTATTGTCTGATGCAATCATCAGACCCCATTTGGCAGTGGAGTTGCATGAGTGGATGGAAAGTGGAGATGACTTCCTTTTTGTTTATCTTATTTAAAGTGCGATGACAATGGATCTTTAAATTAGCTAATAGAACATTATACTAAAAGTGGCTGCATCCACTCAAGTGTAAATAATTACTAGTGGTCCTGCTTATCTTCTTGTTTCCAACACTAAGGCCCAGCCATTCTTGTTTTTCACTAAACAATACTATTATTTATGCAATTTGGGTCGGTATGAACCTGTGTCAACCACATCATTAAAAACCTAATGTTCAACCCATTGAGTTGTCCAATTATCTAGAAAAGAGAAAACAAATAATTGAAGGGAACATTAAGAGTGTCTCAATGCAGTTGGAAAAAAAAATCAAAATTCTTTTAAGGAAAATTTCTGATCCAAACAAGATGGCAAAATGGACCAAACCAAAACAAATATCAAGGCATATCCCTCTGTCCAGATGTATCTTATCTTCATATCACATGCTTCATTTCCAAACAAATTGATAAAACTGCACATGGGGAAAATAGAGGAAAAAGGGTACAAAAAATAACTTGGGAAATGTACATCTACGATTTTAGATAGAGTCAAACACATATACAACTAAGGACTTTCAAAACAAAGGAACAAGATTGCACTCAGAAAATCCATCAGAAAAGGAAGCTCATTCATTGTTATCTTACAAAGGATGCAACTGTATGAGCCCAGAACCTAAGATTGTCCTTCATGTCTATCTCATTGCCTACAACTGGTACCCTCCAATTCAACAATGGATTCACAACCTTCCTTTGGTCTAAAATACCCCAAGCTTCAGACAAATAAGGCCTGCAAACCACAGTTTCATCAATGTTTTGTTCTGAGTTCCCTCTTGCTGCATCCTCTCTTCCTAGCCTTTGCAACCCTGGTATCAAAGAAACCAACCTTGAGTCCTTGTCTTCCTCAGAAAACACAAAACCCAAATCCATAAACCCTTTTAGCTCCTTAAACTCAAGGTCTGACAGACTCCTTGTTGCTTTTCCTTTTCTGAATCTTCTTTTTCTTCTATGACCATGACTCAGCTTTTTCTTAGTGGCTACTACTTCCTCTTCATTTTCATGGTTTCCATTACCTTCTGCCAGTGGAAAATCTTCCTCTTCTTTCCCAGAAAGAATTGGCCTCAGCTTCTGTGGTGTGAGGACAGAATTTGGTGATGGAAAATCAGAGAAAACACCTACACTTGAGCTCAAGTTTTGGTCACTAAGAGACCTCACTTGAAGTGTTGGAACTCTCAGGAGCTTTGAATCTAAAGGAAGCACTTCCTTCACATGGGACTCTGAGGTTGAATCCACTGCTGAATGACAAGGTGGAGAGGTTTGGTTGGTGAAAATTGTTGTCTCAAACCAGTTGGCATCCAACAATCTCAAAACTTGTTCTGCATCCATTGCTTTGCCTAAAAATGAATGATGATGGCCTGCATAAAATATAAATGTCTGGGGGACAAGAAGAAGAGGATCCAATAATCAAGAATTAATGCTGAGCGGCATTGCTTGATTGCCCCTTACTGTATGCATTTATAGCTCCCATTTTATTGCAATGTGCACTGCTGGATCTCTAGAGCCCTTTTCTCAAAGATTTTATTGGTTTAAAAACTATTTTCTAAGTAATGTTATGTTATTTAACAAGAGTTTAATGATAATGAATTGTGGATGTAAAAACTTTTTATTGTTTACCAATTAAAAATTATTATTGATATGATTATGAATTTTAAGATAATTATTATAAAAAGTTAATAAATTTATTATTATATGTGATTCATGATTTTAGATGTTGGTTTAGAGATCACACATGTCTCTAATTTATTGAGTCAGAAATTAATTTCACTCACAATAAGTGAGTACTTTTGGCGTTATATCACTTTGTCAATTCTTTAGGTTATACATAATTTGTGATTGAATAATACTATTAAACTATTTTACTCTTAAATAGAAAAAACTATGAATAAGTCATTTTCTCAATTAGTAATTAATTTAAAAACTAAAAACAAAATTTTGTAGATAATAATATTTGTTTAAAAATAATAATTTATTTTTTAACAGTAAAAATATTCACAGCCAAAAATCATGAAATTATCATTTTTGAAGAAGTAAAGTACCAATTAAGAGGCACTAGATAACAATAATTAATATGATCTAATGTTAACTTATAATTTTTTAATACTTTTTTCACATTTTGGTTTAAAGAAATTAAAAATTAAAAATATATTTTAATGAGGCTTTAAAAAGAATGAAGAATAATAAAACTTTGGGATTCAATGACGTTCCTATTGAAGTGTGAAGAGGCTTGGGAGATGCGACAGTAAAATGGTTGACCAATCTATTTAATAAGATTCTTCAAACAAATAATATGTCTGATGCTTGGAGGAAAAGTATGTTTGTGCATATTTACAAAAATAAGGGAGATATTCATAATTGTTCTAATTATAGGAGCATCAAACTCATGAGCCATACTTTGAAGTTGTGGGAGAGAGTTATTGAACATCGTCTAAGGAGGGAGACCAATGTTTCTGTAAATCAATTTGGATTTATGCCAAGAAGATATACCACAGAAGCTATTTTCTTGATGCGCCAATTAATGGAAATGTATAGGGAAAAGAAGAAAGACTTACATATAGTGTTCATAGATCTTGAGAAACCATATGATAAAGTTCAAAGAGAAGTCTTATGGTGGACTCTTGAGAAGAAAAAGGTAACATTAAAGTATGTTAATGCAATCAAGGATATGTATGATGGGATCACCACATGTGTGAAAGCTTGTAATGGAACATCAAGGTATTTTTCTATCACGGTAGGTATTCACCAAGGTTTAGCTCTTAGTCCTTATCTCTTTGTCTTAGTGATGGATGAACTAACGAGAGATATTCAAGAAGAAGTGTCGTGGTGTATGCTTTTTCCAGATGATATCGTGCTTATTGATGAGACCAAAGATGGTGTTAATAGGAAACTGAAATTGTGGAGAAACACTTTGGAATCTAAAGGATTCACGATAAGCAAGAGTAAGATGAAATATATGAAGTGTGAATTTTTGTGGGTAAGAGATGGTAATCAAGACACGGTGCATCTACTTGGTCAAGAGGTACCCAAGAAAGATGTTTTTCGATACTTGGGATCAATTTTGCAAAAAGGTGGTGAGATTGATGGATGTAAATCATAAAATCAGAGCAGGGTGAATGAAATGGCGGGGTGCATTGGAGTTTTTGTGTGATCGCAAAATTACTCTTAAGCTAAAAGGAAAATTCTATAAAATAGTTGTAAAACGACAATGTTATATGGAGCAAAATGTTGGCCAACACATAGGTAACATGAGCATAAAATAGGAGAAACAAAATGAGGATGTTAAGGTGGATACATAGTTATACGAAGATGAATAAGATAAGAAATGAGAATATTTGATGAAAAGTATCAATGGTACCAGTAAGTGAAAAGATGAGGGAGCATAGGCTGAGGTGGTTTGGGCACGTCATGAGACAGCCACTGTATGCTCCCGTAAGAACAAAAATTTGTTACCAAGAGCTCAACATAAAGAGAGATAGAGGTAGAGGTCGACCGAAACTTACTTGAGAAAAAATAGTTAAACAAGACCTAATGGAGTGAGCTATAGATTGACGGATAATATATCTTAGGACGGAGTGGAGAAAAGGTATAAGCTTGATGGAAGGTTAAACCAATTAGTAGTTCTATATTCTAGTGGTTCCCTTCTTCACTTCTTTTCCTCTTTTTTCCTCCTCCTTTCACCCCTCTTTTATTTTAGTTTATTTTTTATTTCTCTTGTCTTTTTTCTACTTTTTCTTCCCATTTTTTTTTTCTCTTTCTTTGTCTTATTTCCAATTTATCATTGAGTTTATCTATCACAAATTTTAATTAATTTAGATTAAAGATGTTGTTGATGTTGATGTTGAATATTTAATTACATGAAAACTAATATTGATTCGGATTATTAATACTGATTTGAATATTAACAATAATAAGATACCACTCATGTCTTACAAATAAATCATTTTAGCAATTTTATCATTTGAATTTTTATTCATTTTATTTTTAATTTAAATTAAAATATTTTGTTAACATTTTAAATTTATATAAAATACTAAAATAATTTATTTTTAAATGAAATATTAGAAAATAAATTAACCTAATTTATATTTAATTAGTAAATTTAAATTTGATAATCTAACTATTATGTACTAACTTAAATTTAATATATAATAGTTAAATCGAAATTAGTTTTAATAATTTTTATAATATATAAAACTATTTCAAAAATTAAATTATCTTTTATCATTGTTTAACATTTTGTTTATTAATTTTAAAACATTGATATTTTTTAGTCCAATAATGAGAAACTATTTTAAAATTTTGAACTTAAATAAATAAATTAAAATGGAATGATAAATTTTTAAAGATAAATTAATCTAAATGTCCCCAAATTATTTGATAATTTTTAATTATCCCAAAACTATTTTTAATTAAATCCTTTAACTTGAATTTGTTTTTAATTAGGTATTTTTTCTAAACTATTTGATAATTTTTAATTAGGTTTCTGAACTATTTTTCTTTTAATTATGTCCCTTAACTTAATGTTATTTTTAATCGGATCCCTCCCGTAGACTTAATTAAAAAATAAATCAAGATAACCTCGACTCTTGAAGAGGTCAATCTTGTAAAGGTAGCATAAATGTGACCTTGGGAAAGTGCTTCCAAAATTTATGAAGGTACACAATCCATCAGTCTCAGACCAAACATGCAAATGAGATTAAAATTTGAATCATTATTGAGATGAAGTTCATCCAAAATCTTCAAAGTGGTCGACCTTGTAGGGTTTGAGTAGTCAGAGTTGGAGAGATCAGTCCAAAACCTAACCTGAGAGGCTACAATTCAAGACATATCTTACGTAGTAAAAATTTAAATCTTAAATCATGACATTTTATATCTTATTGCACTAGACAATCCTGAGTCCTCAAGGGTGAATATGATCTAGAAGTGAAAAGCTTTCTTCAATAATTAAGAATGCTCTTCTATGAAGTTCACGAGTTGCCGATGCATTTTACAAAGAGATAAACGATTCAATAATAATTGCGATGGTACAATGAATAAATGAGATAACACATAACCAATTGCTCTGTTATTTTTATATCACGTGCATATTAGAATATAATACAATAATATACTTAAATAGGCATTTTAACACACACACACACACACACACACACACACACATATATATATATATATATATATATATATATTAACGTTACTTTTGATTTTCTAGGGCTTGAAGATTTTGAAATAAAAAAGGCCTAATTTTCATTTTAAGTTAACATTAGTTTATTTAAAAACAAAATGAAATATCATATAGCTTTTAATAATTTCTCGTCTTCTAAAATCGTTTAATAACTCGCTAAAAAATGTCATTTCTTTCTTCAACCCCCTCATCCAAGAATACTTGTTAATTTTTCATGTGTATTATAGCTAGGTAGAGACTTGTCAGCATGTGACAAAATGAGTTAGTTCAACTGATTTAAAGTCTCTATATTAGAATATGTGTATACTTTTACATTCTTCATTTCACTAGTATTTTTGTTTAGTGGTTATCATTTTTTTATAAAACATTTAATTATCCAATGTAGTACGAATAGTTGAGTAGCCTCTTCTAGCATACTCAAAGGGTTGGCGCATGGATTTAATGTCTCATTGTGTTTATACGTGGGAGACGATTTATTTAATTAGTAGGAGAATTCGTATCGATTTTCTCTATGTATAAATTTTATTAGGCTAACAATTGTCATATACTGCAAACAAAATTAATTTCTAACATAGTGAATCAAGAAACACCCATAGGCTCTAATTCAAGAAAAAAGAAGAAAAAAAACATCTTCTAACATATTATAAAATCTTTGAAAACAATATTTCGAATTAGTCGTTATCCTTTACACACTACTTTTAATAAATGTAACTAATATCACTTCTAAATTCTAATATAAGTTATTTATGTCACCAATAAGGCTACAGTAGCTTATGTTCACTGTATTAAAAAAAGGGAGAAGGGGGGTAAATGGTGCATTTACATAAGCTTTCATCAATTAAATTAAATGATTAGACACAAATAATTAATGTGCTGAAATAAAATTTCTTTCTTATGATAAACCAAAGGATTAAGAAAAAAAAATTGAAGAATCAATTTTTTTTTTTTAAAGAAGATTTTTAATATGATGGTTATATAAGAAGAAGCTGCCAGCCCACATATTATAATTAATGGAAATGGGCCTGACCTGACAACTAAACAAGCAGCGCCCCAAGCTACGGGCGAAGGACAAGTTTAACAAAAATAATTAAAAAAAAAAAAGGAATATAAGGGTGATGCATTTACGACCAAAGAAAAAAAAAAGAACTAACAACGGATTTCATTATATATTGACAATTTGTTTTCTAAAAGTATCTAAGTTATATTCGATGTATGCTAGAATAATTTGTTTATGGATTTTTATTTTTCTGTTAAACTCAAATTAAATGATAATAATGAATTTATTTATGATTCTGCAGAATTATTTGATTTTAAGAAAGCTTCATTTTTGTGTGCTTAAGCTCAGCCTTAGGCGCCCAAAAGGATTTGTGTTCTCTCTGTCGCGAAAACACATAAATTTGTCATGAATCCTAATGGGCAAAAAATTAAATTAAATACAATTTAATTATTTAATTAGAAAAATGGTGTAAACCTAAAAAAATTTACAAAAATAGTGCAGCCAAACAAGTCCCGCTGGGGCGTGTTTAAACCCGCCCAGATGGGGTGTGTTTCACCAGATGGCGCCACGTGGCAGGCATAACAGGATCTTAGGGTTTTCGCAGCGTTTTCGTAAATTTCGGAAGGTCATAACTTTTGACTGGGACGTCCGATTGACACGAAATCGACGGCCACGCGCTCGAAATTGAGAGGAGAAGGCCTGGACAAGTTCCTGAAGGGTTTATGTTTTAGGGTTTCAGATTTTGGATTTTGGGTATCGAATTTAGGGTTTAGGATCTAGGGTTTAGGGTTTAGGGTTTCAGATTTAGGTTGATGGATTTCAGTTTAGGTTAGGGGTTTACGTTGTGATTAGGGTTTATGGCGCTGGGAACAAACCTAGGGTTTACGTTGTAGGGTTTCAGATTTTGGATTTTGGGTATCGAATTTAGGGTTTAGGATCTAGGGTTTAGGGTTTAGGGTTTAGGGTTGACTATTTAGGGTGTATGGTGTAGGGTTTGGGGTTTAGGGTTGATTATTTAGGGTGTAGGGCTTATTGTTTAGGATTTAGGGTTTATTAAATCCTAAATCCTAAACCCTAAATCCTAAACAATAAATCCTACACCATAAATCGTAAACCCAAAACCCCACCCTCAAGGAAAGAGCTGAGAAAACAGAAGCAAAGTGAAGAGATAAAATCAAAGAAAATTGCAGCCAAGGAAGTGCTTGCCAAGGCAAAACTTGAATTGGAAAACTAATTACTCAATATTAGTGAAGTGTATGTAACACTCATTAGGTTATTCACTAGCATAAACCCTAAACCGGGATCCATAACCCCTAAGTCTGTAACCGAAGAACTAAACCCCAATCACAACATCAAACCTAACCCTAAACCAGAATCTATAAACCCCCTAGGTCTGTAACCCAAGCTCTATACACTAATCAAAACATTAGACCTAAACCCTAGACCGGAATCCATACACCCTAAGTCCCCTAAGTCTGTAATCGACGACCTAAACCTTAATCACAACATCGGACCTAAACCCTAAACCCTAGGTCTGTTCCCAGCGCCATAAACCCTAATCACAACGTAAACCCCTAACCTAAACTGAAATCCATCAACCTAAATCTGAAACCCTAAACCCTAAACCCTAGATCCTAAACCCTAAATTCGATACCCAAAATCCAAAATCTGAAACCCTAAAACCTAAACCCTAGGTCTGTTCCCAGTGCCATAAACCCTAATCACAACGTAAACCCCTAACCTAAACTGAAATCCATCAACCTAAATCTAAAACCCTAAACCCTAAATCCTAAATTCGATACCCAAAATCCAAAATCTGAAACCCTAAAACATAACCGTAGATTTGTTCCCAGCGCCATAAACCCTAATCACAACGTAAACCCCTAACCTAAACTGAAATCCATCAACCTAAATCTGAAACCCTAAACCCTAGATCCTAAACCCTAAATTCGATACCCAAAATCCAAAATCTGAAACCCTAAAACGTAAACCCTAGGTCTATTCCCAACGCCATAAACCCTAATCACAACGTAAACCCCTAACCTAAACTGAAATCCATCAACCTAAATCTGAAACCCTAAACCCTAGATCCTAAACCCTAAATTCGATACCCAAAATCCAAAATCTGAAACCCTAAAACATAAATCCTTCGGAAACTTGTCCAGGCCTTCTCCTCTCAATTTTGAGCGCGTGACCACCAGTTTCGTGTCAATCGGATGTCCCAGTCAAAAATTATGACCTTCCGAAATTTACGAAAATGCTGCGAAAACCCTAGGATCCTGTTGTGCCTGCCACGTGGCGCCATCTGATGAAACACGCCCCAGCGGGGCTTGTTTGACTGCACCATTTTCCTAAATTTTTTGGATTTACACCATTTTTCTAATTAAATAATTAAATTGTATTTAATTTAATTTTTTGCCAATCCTAATTATACATTTTTTTAACACTTTTTTTATAGATAAAATTTATTAGATGTCACAACTTTCTTTTTTTGTAAATTTCACACATAATTTTATAGTTTTTAATAATTTTTAATTAAGTGTGCTAGAAGAAATATATTATAAAATGTGTTGCTTAGCTGCTAGCACCCCTTGTTTGTCATTGTCTCCAACTCTTGGGTCATCCATCATTGAAAGTTTGGTTATAATACTACTATTTTGCCTCCATATAAATTGTCTAAATATAAAAAAGAACCTTAAAAATAAAATCTTTTGACCAAGTAATAACTTATAACTGAATGAGATAATACAAAAGAATTTAGATTGACAATTATTTAAAATACCTCACCAATAAGTTTATCATTTATATTGTAAATTAAAGATTGTTGTGTTACTTTTAATCATAGAATTAAGAAAAATAGAGCTTTACGGAAAAGAAAAGGCACTACAAAGACTTTATAATACATGTATCTTTGTCCTCTCTTTACTTTACTTTTTCTTATAACACAGCCAATGAAAACGTTCTATTAACAAAGAGGAGTACCAGCTATATATGCTGTTGAGATTACAGTACCTGACATTGTTAGTTAAGGTCTCAAAGAAACGGTACAATATTTCAATACATGTAAAAAAATGGTACAATATAAATAATATATATGCAAATTACAATGAATAGCCAACTTCCTCCACACTGATATGACAAAATATTCATATGGAATATCAAGAAAACAGAAATTAAATTATGTGATCAATCTACATGTTAATGGAGGTAATTAAAGTTTGCCTACGGAATTGTTTGTTCAGACATATCTTAAGCCATGATTCTCACAAGGCCAAATATGGAGGTAAAGTTTGCGTAAGGAATTGTTACACGTGAAAGCTAGCTAACCCGGCCACTACCGCAGAAAATAATTTATCTGATAAAAATATTCTATTTTGTTAGATGCCTTATATGTAATAATCTGATACGTAAATCTCTCTCTCTCACACTCTTATCAGATCTGAAATGAGTCATACATATATATATGGGTGACCAGAACATATATATCGTTCTTGTAAAAGTTTTAATTGCAGCACTTTCTTTTCATCATAATCTTCTTTTCCGATCCTCTCATAATTTGGTTTTAATTAGGGTTTAGAAAGTGTGTCAAGTGACAACATATGAAAAATTAATCGTTAATTAGTGTCATTTAATCAAAATGAATGACCATAAAATGAAAGTGTTTAGTGAGAATTATTAACTCCCCCTTATTTACGAGAATATATAATAAATTTTAACTATATATCAAGATTACTTTTATTTAAATGTAATATTAGTCATTTATATTTGATTATATAGTTAGATATATATTTAGCTCTTACATATAATAACAAGTGATTGACTATTTGTGTGAGTGATAGGATGCATTTATATTTTGAGAGAATAAATCTTATCAGATTCTTATTAATATACTCCCTTCTAACTCAAATATAAAAAAAATTAACTCACTTTTGTGCTAATTAAAAAAAGTTATTTAATATTATTTAATTCTATTAAACATATTATTAATTAAAAAATAATTTTTTCCCTTTAAACTCTCAAGTGTCCTATATATAAAACTAATCGTGATAATTAAAGTGTATAGAATGGAAGTTGTTAATGAGTTTTGAAATGAGTTGGATAGTGTTTTTTTTGGTAAAGGTTGATGATGATTTGGATACTCTATCTCAAAACAAGTGCCATATTTTTTAAAAAGTTTTGTCCCAAGTTAAGTTTCATATTTGACTTTATGATTTTTTTAATATAACATTAATTATTCTTTTTTACCAATATTTCGAATAAATATCACTTTTAGTTTTTTAATCTAATATTAATACTATTTTTTCATTTATTTAATAATATGTTTTTATAAAACTATTATTCTTTTAATTTTATTTATTTATTTTTAATTTATGTAAAATAATCTATAATAATATTTATTTTGAGACGTACGAAGGGAATAGTTAACATAACTACATAAGGTCCTAAGTTTAAATGTTGTCATAATCATTGTATACCAACAATGAATCTTGAAATGGTGCAATAAATAAATACCTTTTTATTTTTCTTGTTTTCCTTCATTCACCGAAAATTCCTTTGACCATATCATACAAAATTACAAATTACATTTCAGCTGATATTGACAATATGGTCATCAATAAAAGGAAATTCCAAAATGAATACCCTAAACTAAATAAAATAGACTTGTTAAAATTAAATCTGGCGTAGTTTTATTTTATTTCTAATAACTATTGTACGACTAATTAAATCTGACATTTCTGATCAGTGAATATAGAACATATATTTTTCCTGCAAAAAAAAAAAAAAAACAAAAGGCTAGCTCTTAATTTTAAATCTCATAAATTATTGATTTTTTTTTAAAAAAAAAAGAAATATTGTTTGATGTCATCCTTATCCAGATGTGATGCAGTGCAAAGGAATGTAATATTAATTACTAAAATGCTTTAATTAATTCATCTCAAACTTCTCCGGACTTTCCATTGTCTTGCGAACTTAATTTTTCCCAAAGTCCTAACAGAATTTGGTGGTTTTCAAACCCTTGAATTCAAAATGAATTATTACTTCTATTTAATTTCCCAACCACCCCGTCCAAGGAAGAAAACAAGTACTTTCTTGCTTAATTTAATCCCTATTTGAATCCAAATTACAAGGAAACTAAAACTAATGGGAGTATATCTGTATATGTCTTCATGTCAGACCTAGCATTTTAATAATCGTTCATTATCACAATGCTATTATTATTATTATTATTATTATTATTTGAGTATATATCATAATATTATCTATAATCATTAATAATGAAAATTAACCCATTTGATGTATATATTTTTTAGATAATTTTACCCTTTTATCAGTTTTTTTAACAATCAACCCATTACTTTTTAGTTTGTAACTTTTTTTCCTATTTTTTTATAACTTTTAATCTTTTTTCTTTATTTTACTTTATTTATATTAAAAATATATAAAAAAAGTACAAAAGTGTCTCTTTTTCCCTAATTATTATGAAGTATATAGTACCTAAGAAAAATAATGGTGTGATAAAAAAAACAACCAGCTGGCATAGTTATAGGATATGATTGCAGCAGTTTAATTATATATAAGTCAATTAGACCAAACGATAATGAAATCCAAGCGAAAGAATCGGAGCAATAATTCATTTACAAATTAAAATGTCTTCATTCATGTTTACGTAATAACTAATAAAAAAACTAATAAGACTTTATTAATTATTGCTTCATAAGAACTGTTTTTAAAACTAAAACAATGCCTTTCTTAAACGGAGGTATATAAACGAGCAAACCGACATTTTCCCCTAGCTGACAAAACATCAATCACAGTTTTGTTTTACTTTTTATTCAGGTTTAATTTTTCTCCTACAAATATATTTTGTTAAAAGATAATTTTTACTCGATCGTATCATAAGAGCATCTCTTTCAATAAACATTTGAACCGAGATTTGCCGCTTCTCTTTTATTAATTTTTGTCCCTTTTTTAGCATGACCTAACTACAAAACAGGAGTTAATTAAGCACACTGTTTACTTAAACAAAGGAATTATATACAAAACCCGAGATATGAGGGCGTCAACCAGAAGAAAAAAAATTCATAGGGCTGAGTGAAATTGATTTTTTTTAATTTAAAACTCTAGCCATTTAACTTTGGATTAACTAGACTATTATTAGAGAAAACTTGTAAGCATTTTTTTTATAGAGTTTAGTTTATATACAATGCTATAAGTATTTAATAGAAATTCACTTCATTGTAAAAAATAGAATAATATGATAATAAAATTATTTCAACTCAAAATTAATTTTAAATTCCTAATTAATTCTTCAATGTAAAATCAAATAGCTAATCATTTACTTAAAATCATATTAATTGGTATTTCAATGTTATTCTACATAATTGATTATAAATCCCAACACGCATTCTATTTGCTAGCTCTTTTGTAGGTGCTGCTCTTTGATGTACCATGCACAAGGAGATCCCACGGCAGCATGGGTGACACCCTCTAATTTACCATCTTATTCCCGGTTCCCCCTCCATTTTTCATTTGAACGATTTCATGAAAAAACTTGTAATTAATAGGAATGTTGTTTTAGAAAGAAAGTAAATGAGTGAAAGTAAGTTCTAACATGTGTAACTATAACCAATTTTATAACAAATTACACATGCACATTCTATTATATATACATATATATAAAACAAGATTGTTAAACCTTACAATTTTTACACACATTCTATATTTCATATATAATCACCATAACACAAATCTAAATTGACAAAAACCAACATGATCAACATTCTATGAAATATAGAATGTGTGTAAAAAAATAAAGATATTAAACTTAATGTGCAATTTTTATATGATAATCAGCCTCACATATATAATATTCGGAGGAATCATTTCACAATACAATCTGTAATAAAGAAAATCTTAAGATAAGAAGATAAACTATACCTCTAAAAAAAATAATTTGAGTATGTCTTAGCCTATCTATTTGGGTGTTAGGGGAGTTTATCTCTAAGCTAAAATAACTACTCTTATAGCGGGGGCACATACCCTCGAGTGATAATGTCCCATTCTTTGGTCCCTAACTATCAAAGTATATTCAGAATTGTCAGCAGTACTAACTATGATTCAAGAGATTTGAAACAACTCGATCGGCTCAAAACACCGGTTCAAGAGGTTGGCAATAACTCGGCTTGAGAGGTTAACCCAAAAGGTCATTAACGACTAGGTATGAGAGTTCGGCTCAACTTGGGGGAAAATATATATAAACAAAAAAAAAGGTGGGGGGCATTAATTATATCAATAAAAGAATGAAGGCCAGTCCAATTTTTTTATTAAAGAGTCTCACAAACAAGCTAAATTTTTTTATTGTTTTCACTTTTCACACATCACTGAAAAATCTCAGAAATTTCACATGTTAATTAGTTTAGTTAGCACAAGACCAAAAAGACTTTGTATTCCACAAAGTACCACACCATAAATCCCAGAAACTCTAAAAACACTAGCTCATATTTTGGTATTATCGCATCACTTGATCTCTAAACCCTGATGCCGTGCCACCAGATACAACCCTACACAATATGAAAAGAAAATATGACAATATTCTAGCATTACACATCTACTAACCCTAGCTAATATAATACATTATACATATATTACTATACATACATAGACTAATAGGGTCATGACATAGCAACCAATGAATGAATCCAAAACTTTGTTTATCATGAACCTAACTCCATCAAATAAAATCCCTCCTATATAGTAATGTTTTTATTAATTGGGTATTTGCTCGCACGTCCACAATAAACTACAGTGCTGCCAATCTGTCACCATGGCGGCTCATATTAAACACTAACCCCAACCCCTTCTCCTCTCTCAATCTCACCATTTTTCTCTCCTCAACCCATTACCCACTTCATTTTCCAACAAGCCCACTCATCTATTCACTATTTCTATCATATATATCATAGTTATATAATTAAACATAGCAATAGCAAATTATATATACATCATCCACCACCCAGATTCAATTTCACTCCAACCCATCATGCATCACCGCAGATTCAACAAATTAACACATGTGGCTGACCCAGATGAGCCCGAGTCCGGGCCCGAGCCCGGGCCCGCCTCAGAAGCTGGGCCTGCTTCTCCTTCTTCCGGTGAAGACAATAAAACTGAAGCACCGTCACCCAAGAAAAGGTTTTTAATTTTTATTTTATTTTATTTTTATGTGAATTGGGATGTTAATTAAACGTCGAAGGGTTCATGTATATATGTTCATGAAACCATACGTAGGAGGGAAATGAAGAAGAGGGTGGTGACGATACCGATCGGTGACGTGGATGGATCTAAGAGCAAAGGAGAGAATTATCCACCGTCTGATTCATGGGCCTGGAGGAAGTACGGCCAAAAGCCCATCAAAGGCTCCCCTTACCCAAGGTACTACTACTATAATATATACACATTCATTTACCTTAATTATTTTCCTTAACCATGATTTTTAGCTTAATAATTAATTAGGACATGTTAATTATCTTAAGTTTGAGGGGGTGTGAATTGGAACGAAGAATGCTAAATATCGTTTGGAATAAGAATCAAATTTAGAAAGTTAACTGAGTAAAAGTTCTGTCCTAGAATTGGAAGTGCACGGGGGAATTTTCGTCGGCGCCGCCGCTGCCGGCGTAGAAAAAACCGGTTAGAGGCGGCTGTGCTAAAATGCGCATCAGGGTTGTGGTGGTAGTTAGGGTGCTATGACACTTCACGCGGGCCTGAACCGCGTTGCCTTCACGCTACAATAATTACGGAATATAAAAATCTCTGGAGCCGGAAGCCGTCATTATCTATGTTTGATCTTTTTGTTTCTGAAAGAGAACCATTTTTTTTTTCTTTTCAGTTTATCCCGTCTCATTTTTATAATTGTGTTTTATTATGTGCTTCAGCTTCACATAGATAAACCAATTTAGCTTATGGATTATATACAGTGACCACTCACCAGAATAAAAGCATGTGAGATTGTGGCATGTATGTTTTTCATACAGCATTGTGTGCACCAATATAGACAACTGTGTATATAATTGTGTCAGCTGCGTTAGCAAATAAGTTAGGATAACTTGGCAACTAAACGAAAATAGTACATTTGCCAACAAATAATCAATTTTTTTATGCAACAACAAGTAATCAATTTTGAATCATCTTATGTCATTACTCATCATAATTGCTGCATATAGGAAAATGAGGTGTACTATGTGAAGAAGAATAAGATTACAACCATTTGCACCAGATATTATTATTGCTTTGAATTTTATAAAATCAATTTTGTGTAAAAATCATTTTAATCTCATTTTTTTAAAATACTTAATATTTTGAAAAATAGTTTAGTTTGCAACAAAAAAAAATGTAATGAATTGTTAGGTTAGGACGTAGTAATATTGAGCATGCAAAGGGGATTCCGGACTCGAGTTTCACATTTCAAGTAATGATTAATAATTAGGCATTGGACAATATGATTAACTGAGAAAAATGAAAAAAAAAATAAATAAAAAAAGTTGAACTTAACCCTCCATCAAGAAATAGAGATTGAGAAACACGCGCTTGTGATTCGTGCAAAATCCATGAAATGAAAGTGCCATTTTCCATTGGTTTGGATTATCATGCCAATCCACATCACCTTCTCTCTCTCAACATTTTTCATTACCAATTTTCTTTTCACATAGTACAATACAGTAATTTTCAATTAATTAGCAATGAAGTAATTATTAATTAATAATTAATTTGAATCTGGAAATGCAGGGGATACTACCGATGCAGCAGTTCAAAGGGGTGTCCCGCAAAGAAGCAAGTTGAGCGAAGCCGTGTGGACCCTACAAAGCTCATAGTCACCTACGCTTATGAACACAACCACTCCCTCCCTCTTCCAAAATCAAATTCTTCCGCCACTTCCGCCGCCGTTAGCGACGGCGCAGCCGTATCGCCGACAGAGTCCGCCGCCAGGTTTCCGCCGGAGGAGGAGATGACGGTGTTCGCGACAGACTCCGACCTCGAACTCGCCGGCGACGCGGCGGTTCTGCTCAGCCACCACCACCACTTCGGCTGGTTCGATGACGTAGCGTCCACCGGCGTCCTAGAGAGCCCGATCTGCGGCGAGGTAGATGACGTGGTGGTGCCGATGAGAGAAGAGGACGAGTCGCTCTTCGCCGATCTCGACGAGTTGCCGGAGTGCTTGGCAGTGTTCCGGCGGAGGAATATTCCGGCGACCAGCGCGATCCGGTGCGGCGGCATCACAGGATAACGCGGGTGGACCCTTTTTCTGTAGTCCCGCGTTGTTGCGTAGTGGTTATATTATATTAGCCGCCTGAAAATCGTGCGCTATTAAAAAAGTTGGAAAAGTAAAGAAATAATTAATTAAATAAATTAATTTACAATTCATGGATTTCTTCTTCTTTTTTCTTCTTTTTCTTGCGTTGTACATTTGAATAAACGATTGATTACAGCAAGATACCTTCTTCTTCTGCAGAATTGATCAGCCATTGTTTTTTTCTTGTTTTGTATATTAGAATTTAGAATCCACCACCGCATCCACATGCATCTCATTATAGTGACAATCCACCATCATCATTGTTCGAGATTCTCTCCAGAAGAATAAATAAGGATCTTATCCATAATACAGCTAAATTCTCACTCTAGAAATGAGTTGAATAATTTTTTAAGATTTAGTATATATTTTTAATTCATAAAAATATGATGTATTTTAGTATTAGTTTTTATAGAAATTTCATTGTTAATGTTTAATGATTGCTAAAATTATGTAGTTTTAACCTTTGTTAAAGGGCTAAATCACCTTTTATTAAATGTTGAAACTAAAATTTGATATTATATTTATAAAGAGTAAAAAGAAACTATCATATTTCTAGGATTAAAAACATTTAAGTTAAATTTAAATCGTAGGATAACAAGTACAAAGAAAAAATCTGTACAGTTTTAAATTCAACTTTATAGGAAAATTCGTTGTCATCTACAGAGGCCAAGCTACATTTGTATTCAGGGGCGTCCTCCCCCTTCTCACCTCATTTTTTAAGAATTCTTTATTTTATAGATAATAAAATTTGTGATCAGATGACGATTATATTAAAAAAAATGATTTCCTTCTTATATGATCATGCATTTCGTGCAGGTAATGATAATTCCAGTACGTGAAAAATTAGAACTTTAAATTAAAATTGTCGTTAAGATTTTTTGAAAAGGAAAATGGTTGTTAAGTAGACCTTATACGTTAAAAGTTTTATAATTACCATTTTTGCTATTCCGTAGAATGTTTGAAAGAATGCGAGTTAAACATTTATTGATTTTATTCTGTACATTGCCTTTTTAAGGAATATGCTAATGCAGAGAATCCCAAGCTAATGGTCATGGAAATCCCTAGCCTTCTTAGCCAACTCGTGTAGTCTAAATTCCTAGCATTTTCCTCCATTGCAAGTAATGTTTTATACGCAACTCGTGAACCTATCCTTTCATGGTCCATGCCCCATAACGAATACCAATACCAACCAAGGTTTGATGTCTCCATCGTATAAACAACACAACATGAATATAACTTGTGACCAAGCTATTTGTATCTTAACTTTTTTAACGATTTAATAAACTGAAAAATCAACTTATTTTTGCTTAATTTATATCCACTGTACTAAATTTAATTTAAAATGATAAGTGCTAGATGAATTCAAATTGACAAAAGTTTATCCCTATTTTTTTTTGTTTTATTTTAAAAGTATGTATTAACATCTAGTAATTCATAAGAAAATCTTAGTTCATCTTTGATAACAAGTTGTTCAGATTAATTGGTTCAGTTAAATTTTACAGAAACTAATAAAGTTTGTAATGATTTAAATAAAAGCCTAAAGTTCAAGTAGTAGAAACAAATAATTTTTTCATTTCCGTAAAAACTTCAGAAGACAACGATAAGCTTAGCCAATATACTTATTAACTTTAGAAACAAATAATAACTAACTACCCTGATAACGAAGATCCATATGGTCTTAGGGCATTTCAGCAAAACTAAACTTCAATTCTAAACAGACATTCGAACTGTTAATAGCTGCACCATAATTAGAGCATAGCAAATATCGAAATCCTTCAAATAAAGCTTAACCTATATGAACTTTGGTGTAGAACTATTTGTTTCAAACACGTCTTTGGAATGACCGTTTCACGGAAACATAATCCAGCGTATGGATGATGCTTGTAAATTGTAAACATTGTTCAAAACAATATGCAAGACTAGCCTTATTCTACATGATATCACGATTCCAGTGTAGGCATTTACAAGATTAAACAGGCTATAAAAATCAACTGCCTTGGATGAAGCATCTAGTTTGAGCAGCACCCAATTTTCTTCAAAACGGAGGAATCGTCTTTCACGTTTATTGTCTGTCCTTTAGACGGGACAGCAGAAGAACTTGCATTGTTGCCGGCCTCAACTGCTCTCTTGCTCACTATTCGGTATATCTGAGACAGAACCTCAGTAAATGCATTTTCAACATTGGTTGCTTCTAATGCAGAAGTCTCCATGAAGTAGAGAGATTCCTTCTCTGCAAAAGATTTTCCATCTTCTGTTGGGACAGCAACAAGGTGTCGAAGATCCGACTTATTTCCAATAAGCATGACCACAATGTTGGGGTCTGTGTGATCTCTCAACTCTTTCAACCATCTTGCAGCATTCTCAAATGTAGCACGGCGTGTGACATCATAGACAAGTAAGGCACCGACAGCTCCTCGGTAGTAAGCACTAGTAATGGCACGGTACCTAATACAGAAACACACAATTCAAGTGAGTTGATGTAATGGCACAGCAATAGAGAAACTTCCCCGCGGGAAGATTAAATGTTCCCTACTACTACATTGCAACAGAAATATAGGTCTAGTTCAGCTTCTTATAGACATCTCATCAGAAAATTCCATTGTGCTCTTCATGACCAGCTTTAGAGAAAAGAGAGGATGTTTTTTCTAAAAAGGGAAAACTTAAATGTAGTAGTGGTACTGTTTTTCGCAATCAAAAATGGAGTTATAGTATATTTATATTAATCTGCTCATTAAAGGTTGGAATTTAAGCTCAGCATGGGTTATCCAGGAAAAACTCCTTTAATTGAAGAATAACATTTAAATTTTATCCATTTCAAAATTAGAACAACCTAACCTCCGCAGAAAATAGTTTGCTTGGAAAAATGTTATCTTTAAAGAATATCGTTGAGTATATTTGACAGAATATCATCAAATCCACATGGAACACTAACTGATTTTAGTCCATTCCATTATTTTAAGTGACAAGTAATTGATTTTAGGGGATCAGGAATTCATATTAATTAGGAAACAGGAACCTCCTGTTTGATTAACGGGAGTAAATGCAACTAGATTCAACAGCTACATTTTTTTTTTTTTGGTCAGCAAGATTCAACAGCTAAATACTTACCTCTATTCTCCATATACTACCTATTTAGGGGAAGTAAATAGATTAATTAAGCAATCATTGAATAAGCTCTTATCAAACTAGAACTTATTCATAAGCTTGAGTAAGCTAAAAGAATTAAAAAAATATATTAAAATAAGTTTTTCTTTTAAAAAAAAAAAAAAGCTTATAGAAAGGTCATAAGCCATTTCTAATATTCTATAAGCACAAATACATTGTTCCAAATGTCTTAGTGTATTATAATTATATATCGATATTTTTAGAATAGCTTCATAAATCTTGAGAAAGCATATGATAGAGTCCCAAGAGAAGTCTTATGGTGGATTCTTGAGAAGAAAAAGGTAACATTAAAGTATGTTAATGCAATCAAAGATATGTATGATGGGACTACCACATGTGTGAAAGCTTGTAATGGAACATCAAGGTATTTCCCTATCACGGTAGGTGTCCACCAAGGTTCAACTCTTAGTCCTTATCTTTTTGCCCTAGTGATGGATGAACTAACGAAAGATATCCAAAAAGAAGTGTTGTGGTGTATGCTTTTTGCAGATGATATTGTACTTATTGATGAGATCAAAGATGGCGTTAATAGGAAATTGGAATTGTGGAGAAGCAATTTGGAGTCTAAAGGATTCAAGGTAAACAAGAGCAAGACAGAGTATATGAAGTGTGAGTTTTCGAGGGTTAAAGACGGTGATCAAGACACAGTGCATCTACTTGGGCAAGAGGTACCCAAGAAAGATGTTTTTAAATATTTGGAATCAATTTTGCAAAAAGGTGGTGAGTTCGATGAGGATGTAAGTCATAGAATTAGAGCAGGGTGGATGAAATGGCGGAGTGCATCAGGATTTTAGTGTGACCGCAAGATTCCCCTTAGGCTAAAAGGAAAATTCTATAGAACAACTGTTAGACCGACAATGCTATATGGAGCGGAATGCTGGCCAGCACATAGGCAACATGAGCATAAAATAGGGGTAGCAGAAATGAGGATGTTAAGGTGGATGTGTGGATATACGAAAATGGATAAGTTAAGAAATGAGGATATTCGACGAAAGGTATCAGTGGTACCGGTATGTGAAAAGATGAGAGAGTATAGATTGAGATGGTTTGGGCACGTTATGAGACGGCCACTGGATGCTCTTGTAAGAACAAGAGTTTGTTACCAAGAGCTAGATACAAAGAGAGGTAGAGGTCGATCGAAACTTACCTGGGGAAAGGTAGTTAAACAAAACCTAATAGAGTGGGATATAGATTGGCGGACGGTATGTCTTAGGACGGAGTGGAGAAAAGCTATAAGCTTGGTGGAGGGTTAAACCCATTAATAGTTCTATGTTCCAGTCGTTTCCTTGTTTAGTTCTTTTCGTCTTCTTTTCTCCTTTCACCATTCTTTTATTTTAGTTTTGTTTCTCTCATTTATTCTATTTTCGATTTATCATTGGGTTCATCTACCACCGATCCTAATTAACTTGGGTTAAAGGTGTTGTTGATGTTGAACTTACAACAAATGTGAAACATGTAATCAACTCCACCGTATTATCCTAGCCACATAAAAAGTTAATCACCACCTAGGTATTAAAGATAAGTCCACCAGGGGCATATAATTAGTATGGATGAGGCTTGCAAGATACAAATGTACATTCAGAGCCAAATTGGACTGCTATCCAAATAAGGGAATTTAAGTAAAAATGACATATATTCCTTGGCCAAATGTTCAGATTCTTAATGCTTGCATGTATATGTTCCTAAAACAATGAATTATGAGAAAAATTCAAAAGGCAAGGGAAGCCATAAGATAATAATATCTTCAAGTTATCCTATATTATTAATATATTATATAACCTTCTACGTTGTTAAGAAACTAACCTTCAAAATAATACAAAATTAGAAGCTCCTTAAGGCTCAGTCTCAGCAATGCAAAGAGTAATACATCACAGAAGTGACACTGTACATTGTGCAACTTGTTACTTACAATGTTTAGATGTTAAAATCATTTTTAAGCAAAAAAAAAACTTATATGAACTTAAAAATAGACTTGTGTACTCTAATTATCAACATCAGAGTATGCTTCTTAAAAAATTATGATGACCAGAGCAGAACAAATTTTTTTCAATAATTTTAAAATCAAACCAGAGGACTAGCCCTGACACAGCGGTAAAGTTGTGTCTTGGTGACTGGTTGGTCATGGGTTTGAATCCGGAAATAACCTCTTTGCATATATAAGGACAATACTGCGTACAATATCCTTCCGTGTTCACCACTTCACCTAGTTTGACTGGCTTGTCCAGTTCTTCTGGTTATTTGCTTAACCGGTTTTGTGGGCTAAATCAACTAGAACACCTAACCAGTTCACCAATTTTTGGGCTGAACCATTTGGTCTGGTCTGTTTGTTTATAAGAAAAACTTGAAGCAGTGTTCTTTAAAAGACTATCGTTAAGTAGTTGTGCCAGAAACCACGTCAGAAACCCTTTTCCCTCCCCATCACCACCCCTTCATTTAACCAGGTCCCACCCTCATCATATCTGCACCACCAAGTCTGGAACCCTAGCCTCACCATCCTCACCTAAGACCCAGCTCTCTCTGGCAAGATTTCTGGGTGCACACATAATTTCTGACCAGTTTCTGTTGACACACATCTTTTGTCAGCCACTTTCCAGCATGCTCGTCACTGTTTTGGGCAGCCCATTACCATTTTGGCCTTGCTGTTTTAGAAATGTGTGTTTAGTTATCAAATTCTGATGTTTGATCATTAATTATGAATGTCTTTAATCTTAGATTTTTATTTTTATTTTTCAGCATGTGTATGTGCAGCATGATTCATGCTATGTGTATCTTAAAACTTCAAAATAGCAGTCATCCCACTATCCTGCAATATCATTTTGGGGTCAGTCACTCCACACTGCTACTTGGGATTAAGAACTAAAATATATACATCTATACTCAGACACACTCTCTCAAGAATACACAAAAGTTTGAAGTTTACAGATTCATATAGGGCTACCAGAGCAACAACCTTTAAACATTATATAATGTAGTGTAGCAGTTTAAATGGTCAATTGCAAAATAACATGTTACCACAACCAATCTCATGTTCTTTTTATGGAATGAAGCATTTTCAGATACTCCAAACTTACAATAATTTCACAAATGACTTAATATTAAAAAAGGAAGGAAAAAAAAAAAAACACAACTCCGAAGAACTTATAATACTCCACAGTACCAAAGCAATAAGAGCTTTAAGAAACAATTAGAACTTTCACAGCACATTAGCAATAACATGAAATGACATTTCAAAGAAATAAATTCCCCAGCCAAGTATTTCCTCAAACCCTCAATTCGATCAATGTTAGGACGTGCTTTTGCATGATTTTTACACCAGTCAGTCAGTCACCAATGATTCACGAAGTCTATGCCTTTTGATCATACTCTCACAAAAAACATACCTCTAGTTTCAACTCTATATAAAAATTCGAAGTACAAAATAATTACATATCCAGAAACGCCGTACCAGAGCAACAAAACTTCAATCCTTGAACATAACACCATAATCACAAAAATCACAAAAAGTTCCCAATAATTGACAACAGTAAGAAATGTTCCAATAACAATCAGAATCACAGATCGAAGTTTCTAGAGAGAGCAATTAAGTAAAAAGAGAAGCACCTTTCCTGGCCAGCGGTGTCCCAAATCTGAGCCTTGATGACCTTAGCATCGATGTTCAAGCTCTTGGTGGCGAATTCAACCCCTATGGTGGACTTGGACTCCAAATTGAACTCGTTCCTGGTGAACCGCGAAAGCAGGTTGGACTTTCCCACACCAGAATCGCCGATCAGAACCAGCTTGAAGAGGTAATCGTACTCGTCATCGCCCTTGTACCCTGCCATCGATGATCGATGATACCTAAACAAACACCTAAAACTCCTCTAAGTGACTCACTACTTTCCTATCTATAAACTGATCGCTGTTAATGCTATGTTACACGACAAAGAGAGAGAGGGAATTTCGGGTTCGTGAAATTGGAATTTTGAATTAGTATTATTTTTGTAACGGAAAAAAAGAAAAAGAAAAGGAATTGAAATTGAAACTTAGGTGAGCGTGGTTGTGGGAATTAAATTAAACCCTCTGGATTGTGGGGATCGTGTAGTGCGGCGTCGTTAATCAAACAAAGTATCCAACTACCAAACTCTTCTCCTTCTCTTCCTTTCCTTTCCTTTCCTTTCTCGTTCTGTTCATCTGTTCCCGCACCCACGCTCCAACCATCATACTATTAAATTTATTATTTAGCAGAGGAAATGGATTTTTTTTATACATATTTTAAATTAAATAAAAAATTTAGAAATTAAATAAATAACTAACAATAAATAATAGAAAGTTATTAGGAGAGAATAATAGAAGTTTAAAATCTGATAAGGATCAAATTGTCTTGAATTTGTGGACTTAAAAAGGACTTTTCCTTTATTAGTAATATAGATTATTATTATTATTATTATTATTATTATTATTATTATTATAAAACATAAGTTATACATCAACAATATGATATTATAAAATAATTTTATAATCTATAATACAAATTATTTAGAATTTAATAGTCATACACTTATAATATAAAATAATTTTTATATATTATTAAATTATAAATTAATATATTTCAATTATACATAATAGATTATGATGGAATGAATGTATAATCTATTATTTCAATTATTTATATGATAAGTTTCTTGATTTTAATAATAATTATCTAATAGATTATACCAAACAATAATTTTTAGTTGATTAATAATGTAAAAATAAATAATCTTGTTACATGAATAGTTTTGGAAGAAAATATAATTTAAAATAATTTAATACTTTAAACTAAATTTTATAATTTTTGTGGATAATTAAGTATCGGAATTGGAAGTAGTATTTACTTTTAAAGTGCAATTTTATTGAGTATTTATCGATGTTTTGAAATTTATAAAATGTATTTATGTTTATATATAGTATATTTTTTGCGTAGATAATTTGGCACAAATTGCTAGCTGTTTGTCAGTAATTTTGTGATAATCTTGCATGAAATTGAGCTACCAGTCATACATGTGTTTTTTTTTACTGTTGCAACCACATACTTTTAATAAGTCATAAAAATGTCAAGACAAACCACTTTTATGGTTTTTCTTTAAATGAAATACAGGTTGGTGATTGGATACGTTAATTTTGTCAGTGTAGTTTTTCGTTTTTTGAAATTGATTTTGTCAATGTAGTTACAACAACGGAGGGTTTGTAATTGGGAGCATATGCATAAGTTTACAGTTTTTTCTTTATTATTAAATTATTCGATATATATGATAATATAGTGATTTTTTGTGGGGGGAAAAACAGCCATAGTCCTTAGGCCTTACGGGATATGCATCGTATGAATTCAGTCATGACTGGCAAGCGTTTTATAATAATTCAATAATTTTATGACGTTGCATGTATAATTTTATGTTGAGTCTTTGTTTTTAGTAATTTAATTGTAATAATGCATCACATGTTGGTGAATTTCATGAGTTGGATCGCTTATAGAGGGTACCCATGCAGTGTAGAGTTCGCTCATGATTATAGTTATAAAAACCAGTTAATAACTTGGTGGAAGTAGTAAATTAGTGAGTAAGTGATTTAATTAGTAGGTCATTAATTGATTCGGTTTGATCCGATTTATATTAAAAAATTTAAAATTATATTATATATACATAAATAACTAACATTATTTGATTAAGAAAAATCATTCATAATTTTATATTCAAAAACTCAAAATAATAATTCAAGTATTAAAATTGATAACACAAGTCAAGTATATTAATAAAAAAAAAAATATAAATAACAACGATCTAAATCATAAAAGTGTATTAATAATAATAAAAAAAATGATAATGTAAACTTGGGATGTTAAAAACATAATTCCAGAAACCTTTTTTTCAAAAATGGTGAATTTTTTTTTTTTTTTACATTTCAAAATGATGTTTTCGGATGTGGTGGCGGACTAGGCGCAACATAGCTTATCCGACATAAGGTGTCGGGGAAGAAGACAAAGGAAATGTCTTTTTTTAGAATTTTACAAAACTCATCCGGATCGTTAGATTTTTCAAAAATTGGACGGTTTTTACCGAGCCTAACCGGATTACTTGCATGACTAATTTTACACTCAATCCAACCTAGATCTACCAACATTCCCAATCTGACCTATCCGATTGACTAGTCCGAACCGGTTTTAATAACTTATGATAACTAGTACATCTTCACATGGAATGAAATTGATTTTGGACATTTCTTCTGCTCGCTTACTTTAACAAAGATAAATTACTTTAAAGGTACATACCATTTAGTCATTTACAACAACGTTTTTTATAAGGATTTCTTGCCCAACCGTCAAGCTCTGCATAGAGGGCCATGCTTTGAAGAGTGTCAACGAATTGTCATCTAACAATAGTTGATCATTTTAAAGTTTGTTCATTTTTTAAAATATATTTTTTCCTTACATTTTAGTATTTTTTTTAGTTCTTACAATTTTTTTTAATTATTTTAAATTATATTTATTTTATTTGTAATCATTAAAGCACTTTAGATTATATTTTAAACAATAAAAATATTATCTTAAGTATAATAAGGACAAAAAATAAAAAACATAATATATAAGAATGAAAAATAAAAATTAAATTTACAAGGATTAAAAAAAACATTAAATTACAAAGATTAAAAATATATTTAAGCTTTTTATTTTCAATCAAAAGGCATTTTTGAACATCACATTATAGGAGCATAATTTCTAACTGGATTGAAACCTCTACTTCTAATGATCTTGTGCTGAACATGCCAAGAAATATTATTAATAGACAAAGGATAAACAAAATACTCGGTGGACCAAACCAAACCCAAAGAAAATAAATTTATTTGAATTTATACGAAGGTAATCTTTGTCTATACCTAAGAAGATCGATCCTGTGATATGAACGAAGGTGGAACAAAAATTGAGAAATAGTCAATCGATCTAGCATTATTCGGTGTTGATGCTCAAGCAAAAGAGAACACAAGAATGCGTAGGGATGTTTCTTTGGGAAAATATCTAGCAATGAAAATGACATCTCTTTAACATGGTTACAAACTTACAATAATCTATCTCATCCCTGTATATTTTTAATTAGAGAAAATTATAGCACTAACTTTTAAGGTTTGTGTAAAATTACACATGCATCTTCCTTTTCTCATCCTAAAAAAACTCTCTAACTTTTCAATTCTCATTACAGTGACACCACTCTCCCCTTAACGGCGTTAACTCTGTTTGTGTTTGTGATCACGTGATAGGCACATGCTTTTAAAGAATTTTATCATCCCAAAAACACCTCCATCCCAAAGCTTGTTTAACAATATTATAAGCATCAAACATTTATATAAATATCAAAAAGTGTTCTACACAAAATATTCAAGAACAATGAAAAACACCACCCAAAAACACATGAATTTCCAATATGAATAAACCAACATAATCTGTGACAACAAGTAGTATACAAAATCTGAATATGCCAGAAGCCTAACTACAAAGTAACAAATTAATCTGATGGAGCATTAGCAACATGTCCTCAAAATCCCAATTCATGTGCCCAAATTCAGCCAAATAAACAAGTGCGTAAAATCCTAAACAAGAACCTTCGACATCAAGACCTTAGATCATGACAACATAGGATGCCTTATCGTCTCCTCTTACAACACCACCACCGTGTCATCCTCCCCTTCAACCCACACCCATTGTCATAACCGCCATAAGACCCGTCAACAACGTACGCCCTCTCCGACATCGACTCCACACACACGATACCTGAAGCCACAATGATGTCGTCTTCTGCCGCAACAGAACCTACATGCCTCCATTGCACCTCATCCTTCAACCAGGCTGTCAACATCACAACCTTCTGCCACGACCCAACTCCCAAAACCTTGTTGGAGTTGGCATCCTTGGCTTGAACGTGGATTCATCGCTGGATTCATGAGAAGAAAAAGTCACAATAAGATAATTAACTTATTTTTAGGGAAAAAATGAATTTAGTTATTCTTAATAAATTAATAATATTTATAAACTATTATTAATTTTTCATTACTAGTAATTAAAAAATTAAAAGTTATAAAATGGAGGACTTTCCTCTTTTCTTTGTAACTCTTATATAAACACTCGTAAGCCAAACTGAATAATTGATGAACATTAAATTAATGAGTTAAACATGAGCTGAAAAAAGTAATAAAAAACATAAGCTGAATAAAATTAATTTATATCAAACTTAATCTTAATTAAATCAAAATAATTATTATCAAGTTGAGCAAATTGAGTTAGGTTTGACTCATCATTTGTAGTATTAAGCAATGCAACTTTGCTAAATAAATTCATCTTTGATTAATGAGCTAATATATCATCAATAATTTAATTATTACTGATATTTAATTTGAATTGATATTCTAACTTGTTTTTTTATTTTTTGTAAGCAATGAAGCATGCCCCCCGAGCAATATTTTTCGTGTGAACTTTAGTTTTTCAAGTAGTGTACACCTCATGGATAAAAGTAACAAAGCGCAACATGTTGAGCCCTAAAAGTGTGTTTTAAGTTAAGGATGTGTTCCAGTTCCACACTCCATAGGTGTTTGTTTGTATGCCTATTTTTTTTTTTCTTTTCATTTTGGATATAATCCTATAATGTTATTTGCAACATTACACATATATCATGTTTCTTTTGAAGACTTAAAAAACATGTTTGAATTGAGAAAACATTTTTAGGATAAAATATATTTTAGATCCAAATGATTGAATTTTATTTTAATTGTTTGATATTAAAAAAATTGTGTTAAATTCATAATATATTAAATTTTTTATTTTAAGTCTCTAACGTTAATTAAATGATGACGTATAAGTTAAATTTTGAAAGTTTTAGAATACAATTTTTAACTGTTTTAAAATTGTCATTATTTATTTTATATTTAAATTACAATTCTTCGTAGTTTTAAAATCATTAATTAGAATCAATTAAAGAAATAATAATAATAACAGATCTGATTGTGCAACTTCAGCCTACATCGTCTCCTAGACATTTGCAAGCATCTTTCAGGCACCATCCAACCCATACATTATTCACTAATAAGAACACAACAGAACTTGATCGTTAAGCCTGGTTAAGTATTACAGACAAGCACATTAACTGACAGTTTTAAAACTGCCAGAAGTCACATACTAAAATTTTTAATGACCACAGGTCATTATTTAACTGATATAGAAATTTAAAACAAATTTTTTATATGTCACAAATTAATCCAACCTAATTTTTTTTATTAGGAACTCAAAATAAAATTCAATTATTTATCTATAAAGTAAGTGATTTTTAGTTTTAATTTTTTCAATCTCTACTATCAAATGACAACGTTAAATAATAATGTAATATATAGTAATGTTAGCAATTCAATTCATTGTAGTCATGAGTATTTTTTTTGATAAATTGTATTTTTAAATGATGATATCAAAGTAATTGATAAACTATTTAAAAATAAAAATTACTAAAAATCTAATTACAATGTCCTATCTCTCCTTAATGAATGACAATTCAATTGGTAGTGAATGTTGTTACATCATTTGTTACTTAACGATAATAACTAAAGGAAAAAATTTAAATTTTTAAAGAATTAAAATAAAAAATTTTAAAGGACTAAAAATAAAAATACCATATTTTATATAAAAAAAGGATATTTAAACCATTTTTTATGATATTATCGTAGTAGATTAGTAATAAGAATAAAGAATTTTACCAAGTTTATGTTTATTTATCGTATACATCAGTTTCCATTTATTTCCATTTTAACTTAAAATAACATTCCTTGTGGAAAAAAAAACATGCATGTAGTGCCAAATCATTTGTCAAAGATATTTTCAATGGTTAAGGAAATAAAAGTTAACATAAATTATTATTTGATTTTAACACCCACTAACTTGGACTACAACCTCTAAAAAAAAACTTCGATTACACGTTTACAATTTTTGACTTTAGGTGCTTGCGGATTGAATTTGATGAGTACTGAAGAGAAAAATCCTTCAAGCTAATTATGTTGATTTTCTTAAATTTATCATCTAATCGATTTGGTTTGGTTTAAAAGTTAAATCTAATCCAATTCAATACATTTAATGTAATTTGGATTGGATTAATTTTTTATTGTAGTTTTAGTTTTATTTTTCTTTGGTTAAAAATTTAAATAAATGATCAAATATATAAATAAATTAAAAAGATAATTTCAAATATCAGAGAACTCATTTATAAGTCATTATATATAGCTTCTTCTTTTTTTTTTTCGACAATCATGGGTTAAAACACCCAGAGAAAAACTTTATTAAAAATCACTGGGAAAAGAAAAACTGGCTATATAAGCCAGAACAAACAAATAAAAAAAAAAAAAGAAGACAAAATATACAAAAATTCTGCCCTCCCTATTAACAGAAGAAGCAAACTTAGCAAAAGTTTTTGCTACTTAATTAGCTTCTCTATAGACAATGACCCAATAGAATAGGCCTCCTTTCTGCTTAAACTAGTTGATCATTGCCATCAAGGAATACGAGGCATGGATCTGAAACATCCATGCTGAAGAAGATAGATGACAGTCTTTGAGTAAGATTCAACAATAATCTCATTGAAACCACTAGTCCAGGAAGTTCTAATGCCCATCAGAATGCCCCAAAGCTAATAATAATGTTCTCCACTTAATTATTATAATGCCCATCAGAGGTGCAACCCACCAAATGTTCTCTGGCGTGGAACCATCCTTTCCTATATTAGCTAATAATAATGATATAACTCGATCCTCAAAAATAAATTTACACAACTTGGTAATTATTATAAACACAAAGCTAAAGATAAGGAAAGAGATAAAGAAAATAAAAATACATGGTACTTTTATAAACAAATTACACAGATCTCTACTGAATTATGAGATTTATTACACTCACATCCTTTACATTAAAACACATTATTCTTGACACCCTCTAAACTATAACTTGAATAAAAATTTATTTTTTACTGGAGGTCCATTTCAAATTTTCAATAATGTGTCATCCATCTTAAGTACCAGTTGTAATTAATCATCAAAATGTCCCTCTAATGACGCCTAACTACTCTTAAATAGGAATAGGAATATGCATGATAGGTCCAGCCTCCAGGCACTATAGTTCCAGAAATCGGGGAGAAAGTAAGAGCCTATAACTATAAGGATTAAGGAACCATATCAGAACCTTCGTGGTTAGTCAAGTGGGAACACACTTGTTCCTCTTCAATTGAATTTAGAGATCACATATTATTAATGCATGCTGACTGGGCAGTTGAGATCTCATTATTAATCGTAGTAAGTATTTTTATTTTTTACATATTAAACTTATCAAATATCAAAATTTAAGGAATGGTTGAGATTTCATCCGGTCTGAACAGGATATTTTCCGGAAGCTGCACCCGCTGTTGACTTGTTCCGCTGCTGTCTTCCTTTTTACTTTCAGTTTCATTATTTCTGAGTCATTCTCCTCACTTTCCCTCTCACTCCCAAATCATTCACACACCCATATCCATCTCATCTTGGATTAATTAAGGAAATGGATAGACTTTTAAATCAATTATCATAATAAATATTTTTTAAAAATTATAAGAATGGATAAATTATTCTTTGGTATATGATTTTCAACGAAGAAATGGTATATCAAAGTATAATTTCACTTCTCATTTGTTTAAATTTTTTCTCTCTAAGAACTGAAATCGTATGTATAATAGTATTTTAGTTTTTTTTCCTAATAAAATCGTATGGTAGGATGCTATTTATATATATTTCTTCTTTTTAAAATATTGAAATCGTACTAGAATACATAATTTTAGTTATGTTTTTTCAAATGGACTTTTTTACGTTAAAATTTAAGATTTTTAAAAAATAAAATAATATAATAAAAATAAAGTGATATATCAATCGAATTTATAGGTTGAACAATATATAATAATTAATTATACTTGAAAGATTAATAATTATAAAATATTTGACATAGTTTAATTATTATTTTATATGAATAATGGCGGATTTAGGACCTTGGATCAGTAGGGACAATTTATTTAAAAAATAAAAATTGATAATTATCATTATTATATGGAATAGTTAGATTCAAATACGAAGATAAGATAAACAAAATATGAAGTTTTAACATAAATATTTGCATTTTATTAAAAAAGATGGTACATTTATTTACTCTTACATGTAACTGATAAGGAGATTCAAATACATAAACTTAAGGGATTCAAAATATAAAATTATGGGGTGCAAAATATGATATTTTTTTGCATTTTATTAAAATAAGATGTTATATTTACTTATTCTTACATGTGAACAAATAAGGAATTTCAAATACATAAAATTAGAGGGTGCAAAATATAAAATTATGAAGTGTAAAATATAATATTTTAGAACAAATACTAGTGATTTTATTGAAATGAGAGGGTGCAGCTGCCCACCCTCAAGTATAAGTGGATCCGCCGGTGATAATGATGATGATGTAGACAATCAACATGAAGATGATAATAATAATAATAATAATAATAATAATGGTGACAGTTTTGGGATCGGTAAATCGGTAATGACGATAATGATACTACAACAAGGGAAACTAGGCAACTCAATGTGGTATAGACCAAGACAAGGATAAGTAGAACCAATTCAACAACAAGAAGAAGAAGGAAGACTATGATACCATACGTGAAGATCTATATACAGTACATCATCTAATAGTTTTTTTTAATATATGTAATATGTATTTGCTTTTTTATTTCTATGAAAAATTTCAAGTATTTTATATCATCCCGCCAAAACTTATTAAAAAATTAAAATCAACACAAAATCATAAACTCTAGAGTAAATTATACTTGTCTCCTATAAAGTTAATGTTTATTATACTTACATATCCTTCTTAAAATCATATTTCTATTGTCTTTCTCAAATAGTCACATTTACTAATAGTGTTAATTTTTTGTAAAGTGTCCTAAAACCCTTATCACTCTTGTGCAAGTGTGCTCCCGGTTCAAGTTCACACCGGATTTCGCCTACAAAAACATCGTCAACTCGCTCCTCACCTTCCTCGTCACCTTCACCAACCACAACAACTTCATCGTGCCCACCTCCTCCGACGTTGTCTACGGCCTTTTCCGGTGCCGGGGCGACCTTATGAACGACCAGTGTTCTTACTGCATGTCGCATGTGATCACCCATATTGACAACCTCTGATTCACCTCCTTTGATGGGACGTTGCAGCTCAACAGCTATTTCGTTAAGTACAACAATGTCATCTTCATCAGGGTCAAGGACATGATGCCAACGCCACTAAATTCACACTTCTATCCCCTATTTTAATTAACTTTGCAGCTCAACAGCTATTTCGTTAAGTACAACAATGTCATCTTCATCAGGGTCAAGGACATGATGCCAACGCCACTAAATTCACACTTCTATCCCCTATTTTAATTATCTTTGATAGTGTTAATGGATCGTGAGATTACAGGGTAATGGAAGGGAAAAAAATAATAAAGTTTTTGGTACGATAAAAACAGGAGTTGGATTGAGGGTAATAAGGTTTTCTACCTTTTTTTTTTATATAATATCTCATACATTAATATAATTTTTATTTATAAAAACAAATAATATTACAGGCTGGTGGGTCAAGAACTTCATCATGCTCCACCATATTGATAGTGAACCAGTAGTAGGCCAGCCCGTTTGGCTCGACGCGTTTTGCCGTCCTAGGCGTAAATAATATTCCTGAGTTGTATTATGAGTCATTGAGTTGTATGCGCTGATACGGTGGACTTACATGAGTTGTGTTTGTGTACATGTCCGGATGTCCCAGTAGTGTAATTCATTCATGATGAGAAACGTATCATGGATATCCTTGCTCTTGATACGGTTTTGGGCCCGGTTGGGCCGTCGATCATCCTCCAACTTCAGCACAGTAAGTATAGCAGCCAGTTCTTCCAATGACTCCGTCGACCGTAGCATCCAAAACAAAAAAGAAAACTACAGATGCGATGTATTTCTGAGTTTCAGAGGCCCTGACACCCGCAACACTTTCGTTGATCATCTTTATGCCCATCTCCTCCGAAAGGGTATTTTCGTCTTTAAGGATGACAAAAAGATCCAGAAAGGAGAATCCATACCAGCACAGCTTCTACAAGCAATTCAAGATTCACGCCTTTCAATCATTGTCTTTTCCCAAAACTACGCTTCCTCGAGATGGTGTTTAGACGAAATGGCCGCTATAGCTGATTGCAAACAACAATCAAACCAAACTGTGTTCTCTGTTTTCTATGATGTAGATCCATCTCATGTAAGACATCAGGATGGGGCATACAAGGATGCCTTTGATTCACACAGATTGAGATTCATAGAAGATCCAGACAAGGTTGGTCGATGGGCTAGAGCTATGACGGATCTGGCCAATTCAGCTGGTTGGGATGTCAGGAACAAGTACGTATTATATATATATATATATATATATATATATATATATATATATATATATATATATATAATTCCCTTTTGTTGTCTTACATTCTTAGCATATAACTAAACTATATATATTTCTCTATAACTAAATTATAATTATACAAGTAAATTGCATTTTTTAAAATGTAATGTTATAAGCCTATTAATCAATTGAAAAGTAAGGATAATGTTAAAAATGATATAAATAATTGTTCATAATATATTAAAAATTAAAAGTAAATGTAAAACATATAATTAAAGTAAATTATACTCATTCTTCTTATATTAATATTTATTACATTTATACCTCTTCTTTAAAATCTCATTTATTTTGTCTCCTCTGAATGGTTTTATCTTAACTTCTATCACTCTCATGCAAAATTGCTCCTAGCCTAACTTCATGTCGGATTTTGCCAAAGAAAATACCGTTAACTCGCTCCTTATCTTTCTCGTCAACTTTGTTGTCTTTACCAACCACAACAACTTTATCATCCCTACCTCTCGTTGTGTGTCGTGTGTGGTCACCTAACCCTCTACAAATCACATGTCTATTTTTTGTTAACATTGTCGGTGTTAGGAGTCAGGGGTCAAACTGTAATGGATGATAAAAAAAATAAGAGTCATTTGTGTGATTGAAAAAAAAAAGGAGGTTGAGTGTAATATATGCTAATTTCAAAGGATGCAAATATAA
This sequence comes from Glycine tomentella, assembly GCA_007407185.1. NCBI lineage: Eukaryota > Viridiplantae > Streptophyta > Magnoliopsida > Fabales > Fabaceae > Glycine > Glycine tomentella. The sequence goes on from PYAF01004216.1 coordinate 630,162, forward strand.
TTTATTCTTATCTTATTTATATAAAATAATAAATATATATTACTTAATTGAATTATCACTATATAAATAATTGAATTTAAATATTTTATTATCTTAAGTATTGTCATCTATTTTATTAATCAGCTATGTTAACACTAAACTAACTAGAATTAATAGTAAGGATTAAAAAAGAACATTATATAAGAAAATTTCAAGGATCTAAACGTAACAAAATTTTGTAAAGACTGTAATAAAATAAAATCATACTTGCAAGACTTAAAAAGATATTTAAGTCATTAGTGTAATTATTTCAAAAAAAAGTCATGGGTGTAATTTATATTCAATTATTTTTACATAAATGATTGGTTATCTTATATGCTGCATCGTATATGTTTATTAATTAACAAAATAAGCAACGTTAAAAAGTGGTTAATTTTATTACATATATTGAAGGTACAAAAAAAATTAAATTCATTAAATTTTATCAATAAATATATGAAGATATTAACGTTATTTTATTTAACAGATAATTTAGCTAGCTTACTCTCTTCTTTTTTCTCTCTCTTCCAGGCCCGAGTTTAGAGAGATTGAAAAAATTGTTCAAGAGGTGATAAAAACATTGGGTCATAAATTCTCTGGGTTTGTTGATGACCTCATTGGGATACAATCATGTGTACAAACATTAGAAGGTAGTTTAAAATTAAGTTCAAATAATGATAATGTTCGAGTTTTAGGAATTTGGGGGATGGGTGGCATAGGAAAGACAACTCAGGCTGTTGTCTTGTATGATAGAGTATCTTACAAGTTTGACGCTTGTTGTTTCATTGAGAATGTAAACAAAATTTACAGGGATGGAGGTGCAACTGCTATACAAAAGCAAATACTTCGCCAAACTTTAGACGAGAAAAATCTAGACATATATAGTCCTTTTGAAATATCAGGAATCGTAAGAAATAGGCTACACAACATAAAAGTCCTCATAGTTCTTGACAATGTTGACCAAATAGAGCAATTGCAGGAATTGGCCATAAACCCTAATTTTCTTTTTCAAGGAAGTAGAATGATTATTATCACTAGGGATGAGCATATTCTAAAAGTGTATGGAGCACATGTAATACACAAGGTTTCATTAATGAATGATAATGATGCTGGCAAGCTATTTTATTCAAAAGCTTTCAAAAGTGAAGACCAAAGTAGTAGTTGTGTAGAGTTGATTCCTGAGGTACTCAAATATGTCCAGGGTCTTCCATTAGCAATTAAAGTAATAGGTTCTTTCTTGTGTACTCGAGATGCTACCCAATGGAACGATGCTTTGGATAGATTTGAGAATAGTCCAGATAATGAAATCATGGATGTACTTCAAATAAGTATTGATGGACTACAATATGAGGAAAAAGAAATATTTTTACACATTGCTTGTTTCTTTAAAGAAGAGAGGGAGGATTATGCTAAGCGAATTCTGAACTGTTGTGGATTGCACACTCACATTGGAATCCCAAGACTCATTGAGAAATCACTCATAACACTTAGAGATCAAGAAATTCATATGCATGATATGTTGCAAGAATTGGGAAAGAAAATTGTTCGCAACCAATTTCCTGAACAACCAGGATCATGGAGTAGAATATGGCTTTATAAAGATTTCTTTCAAGTCATGACAACCCGAACGGTAAATAATTATATCTTCTAAATTAGTGCATGTTAAATATTGTTTTTTCAACAACTTGCAACATATTTGGGTAAAAGTAAAGGAGGCATATTGATAGCATTGATGCTTTCATTTACACTAATTGTATATATAAAGAGTGAGTGTATGTGTGTTGTTTGAGAGAGTGTGAGGAATCAAATTATTCTTAAAATAATTTTTAAAAAGTCATCTCTGTTCCTTAAAAGAAAATGAAATATTAAAATAGAGAATAATTCTTTTGAAATGATTATATTTATATGTATTATTTACATGTTTATTCTTCGTTTTCCAGGGAACAAATAATATCACAGCCGTAGTTCTAAATAAAAAAGATCAAGTTATGTTCGAATGTAGCGTTGCTGAACTATCAAAACTGAAGAACCTTAGATTACTTATATTATATCATAAAGGTTTTTCAGGAAGCCTCAATTTTCTCTCCAGCCAGCTACGATATCTTTTGTGGCATGATTATCCTTTTACTTCTTTGCCATCATGTTTTGAAGCCTATTCTCTTGAGGAATTGAATATGCCTAGTAGTAGCATCATTTGTTTATGGGAAGGCTGCAAGGTACTTTAATGGTCTTTTACTAATATTTTTATTGGTTTAAAATGGAAATAAATATTAACTCAATAAGTTTTCAAAAGAAGTGTCACTGCATGTGGTCACTTTTCTTTTTAATTCTACAGTGGCCAGGCGTCATAATTTTCCGAATTCAAAATTTAAATATATTTAATTGTATATTGTAACATGTTTAAAAAATTGAAAAGATTTTATTTTTTAAAAAAAGTAAATGGATAGTACTTTTTCTTCAATTCAAATAAATAGTGCTCTCCATTTTGAAGGACGTAGTACTTATTATACAAAAGTGAACTAGTGCAATTTAAGTTTTAAAAGGAGATGCTAATTGTTAATTCTCTACAGAATTTTCCATGTCTAAAAAGGATGGATTTGAGCAACTCCAAATATCTTGTAGAGACTCCAGATTTTTCTGGGGTCCCAAACCTTGAGCGGTTGGATCTTTCAGGATGCACAGATTTAATGTTTGTCCATCCATCAATGGGACATCTTGAAAACCTTGTATTCTTGAGTTTCAGAAATTGTAACAATCTAATCAGTATCAAAATTGGCCGTGTTGGTTTTAATCTAATTTCTTTGAGAGTTCTACATTTCTCTGGTTGCACTAAACTTGAAAACACCCCAGATTTTACAAGGACAACAAATCTTGAGTACCTTGACTTTGATGGATGTACAAGTTTATCCTCGGTGCATGAATCTATTGGAGCTCTTGCAAAACTTAGATTCTTGAGTTTTAGAGACTGCAAAAATCTTGTTAGTATACTTAACAACATTAATACCATGACATCTCTTCAAACTCTAGATTTATGGGGATGCTTGAAACTTATGGATTTTCTCGTAGGACAAGCTTTCAATCCTTCATCCCAATTGAAATATTTGGTTTTTCTGGATATGGGCATTTGCAATCTAGTTAAAGTACCTGATGCTATTGGAGGGTTAAGGTGTTTAGAAAGACTGAATCTGCAAGGAAACAATTTTGTTTCAATACCCTATGATTCCTTCCGGTGGCTAGATCGTCTAGCGTATTTAAACTTGTCTCATTGCCATAAGCTTGAAGCTTTGCCGGACCTTCCATCAGAAAGTACTTCATCGGGGGGAAGGTATTTTAAAACGGTATCTGGATCTCGTGACCATAGGTCAGGCTTATATGTTTTTGATTGTCCCAAGTTGCATATGAATGAGTGGAGCAGCAGATGCTTGGCACTTACATGGTTAATGAGACTGATTGAGGTTCGCACTCTACACACCTTCCCTTTCTCTGTTTTTGGATTAAATATTGGCCTATTCTTTTCATTAGGACTTAGGAGTACTTTCTTTAGAGATTAAAACATACTTTTTTATGAATAATTACTTTTTTATGAATAATAATTATTTTTTTGTTATAACTGATTATAGGATCTTGTTAACCAATATTTTAAGGATATTATTAGTTAAGAAATTGAAGGAAAAAAATTATTATAAAAATCATGAGAAACAAAATTTTGTATATCCTAATTAAAAAAATTAGTCATAATTAGTGTGTTAAAGGACACTAGTTAACATTTTGCTTGATTATAATAAAATTTTGTTGTTGTGATTTTGGTTTTGGTAATGCAGGAACCTTGTAATTTTCGTTGTGGCTTTGACTTTATTGTTCCTTGGGATTTTGAAAATCTTCTTCCTCGAGGGATATTAAATCAAGGATTTAAAGGGGATTCAGTTATAAGGATAACACAGTTTAATGTGGATGACAACTGGATGGGCTTTGTCTTTTGTGTTAAATTTGAGCGGAACATTAATAGTCATGCGGTTTCTTGTAGTTCTCCACATTCGTCAAATCCTTTTCATCTTTCTTTTGAAAGTGAATACACAGAAGAATACTTTGATGTGCCACTTAATTTGGAGTTGAACAAGATTTATGGATCACAATATGCTTGGGTCATTTATATCTCTCGAGAACACTGCCATTTTGTGAAAACAGGGGCTCATATCAGATTTAAAGCCCACTCAAGTGTTAAGATCAATGCATGGGGGATGAAGAGTATATTCAGGCAAGATATACATTACCTCAGCCTATATTTAGATATCCTCAGCCTAGCTAAAGATGACTTCAGCCAAGATATAGTTGACCTTGAAAGGATGCAACAAGGACAACCTCTTCCACTCCATACTAATGATGTAGTACACCATGTTGTAGAAAAAAGCAACAACTCTGGGCCTAAATTCCAGCTTCCTTACAATTGGTTAGTTACAGAGGAAGATGAAGTTGAGAATATTAACACAAAGGCAAAAGAAACTAATCTCTCTTATGCGGGGCTTCAAATATGCTAGCCAAGATATGAAAGCTCACAACCATCTTTTTCAGACCCAAGGTAAAAATCTTTTCTAAAGCAGTAGTTCATAATCTTTTATATGTTCCAATATCATAGGTGTGTGTTTGTATGCCTTTTTTATTTTTTTCATTTTGGATATATATAATCCTGCAATGTTATATGCAGCATTACGCATATCTCCTTTTCCTTTCAAATTGAGATTTTCTTTTTCTGTTTCTTTTTTTATTAATTGTTTTCAGGGTCAACATGGGCCAAAGTGTTGATGTAAGTCAAAACAAGGCTATAACATCACTAAGATGCATTCAACAAGAACAGCGCGGGAAAATTTCAGGATTTAAATTTTCATGTTTTATGGGCATCAAACAAAAATGCTTATTTATCATTTTGATCATATGTATGTTCGTTGGTGGGTGAGGCAAATGTTTGAAAGATTAAAGATTTAAAATATTTGACATAGTTTATTTTCTAATTGAACAATGGTGATGATAAAAGAAATTAAGATTAAGATAATAATAAGAATGATGGTGACAATCTTATACCGATAATGATGGTTATGATACTAAAACAAGAGAAGTCCAATCAACTCAATAAAATTATACACAAAAACAAGGACAAATAGAATTAATTCAAGAGCAACAATAAAAAAAATGAAGACTTTGATTTACCGACATTATCTCACAATATTTTTTAATATATATAATGTGTTTGTTTTTCTTATTTTTATGAAAAATAATATATATGTATATATATATATATCTCAATAAATTTATATGTGTATTAAATATACATTATGTTAAAATTATATGTGTATTAAATATATATTAAAAAATTTAGTGTTATATGTATCAACATTAATTATATTTTAACATATAATGTTATTATAAAATTTAACATAATAAATTATTTTAAATTAAAAATAATAAATTAAACTATAAATTATAAAATTTAACATAATGAATTATTTTAAATTAAAAATAATAAATTAAACTATAAATTAATAACTTAATTATATTAAAAAATAATTAATGTTGATACATATAACACTAAATTTTTTAATGTATATTTAATACACATATAATTTTAATATAATAAATTATTTTAAATTAAACAAATTTAGTGATATATATATTTCAATATTAATTAATTTTTATATAATTGGTCTATCAGTCACAAATTTGATACCTGTGATGCGTTTATCATTTTGATCATATGTATGTTCGTTGGTGGGTGATGCAAATGTTTGTACGTGTTTGTGGATGTAAATATATTTTTTATCAAGCATAGAATAAGTATATCTAATAAAAATATTTAATATAATTATATTTCATATAATTAAAAATATAACTAATCTTTTTGCACAATTTTAATGTAATATCATTTAATATAATACTAAATATTTTAAAAATAATAATTAAAAGTATTATACAAAATATTTAATATATAATTAATCTTTTTACACAATTTTAATATACTTATATTAATTATGATACTAAATATTTTAAAAATGATAAAAATATATATTAAATATTATTAAATAAAAAATATTAAGTGCAAATTTAAAAATTTATAATTTAATTAGACCCATGAATTGCACGAATCTAATTAAGTTGTTTAATTATCAAATGTATGTCTCATTAATGAATGTAAACCTAGATTCAAATTAAATACACGTGGCGGATATGCATCGTATGAATTCAGTCATGACTGGCAAGCGTTTTATAATAATTCAATAATTTTATGACGTTGCATGTATAATTTTATGTTGAGTCTTTGTTTTTAGTAATTTAATTGTAATAATTCATCACATGTTGGTGAATTTTATGAGTTGGATCGCTTATAGAGGCGTACCTATGCGGTGTCGTTCACTTATGATTGAAAATTAGTTTGGTCATTAATTTGGTCGAAGTAGTGAATTAGTGACTAAGTGGTCTAATAGGTGAGTTAGTAATTAATTCGATTTGATCCTGTTTATATTAAAAAATTTAAAATTATATTATATATACTTAAATAACTAATATTATTTGATAAAGAAAAATTCATTCACAATTTTATATTCAAAAATTTAAAATAATAACTGAAGTATTAAAATTAATAACACAAATTAAGTGTATTAATAATAAAAAAAATATAAATAACAACTATCTAAATCAAAAAAGTGTATTAATAATAAAAAAAAGTTGATAACTTAAAGTTGGGATGTTAAAAACATAATTCCAGAAACATTTTTTCCAAAATAGTGAATTTTTTTAACATTTCATAATGATGTTTTCGGATGCGGTGGCGGACCAAGCGGAGCATAGCTTCTCCGACATAAGGTGTCGGGGAAGAAGACAAGGAAATGCCTTTTTTCAGAATTTTACAAAACTCGTCCGGGTCGTCAGGTTCTTCAAAAATCGGACGGTTCTTACCGAGTCTAACCGAATCACTTGTATGATCAATTGTCCAATTTCACACTCAACCCGACCCAGAGCTACCAACATTCCCAATCTAACCGATCCGATTGACTGGTTCGAACCGATTTTAATAACACTGCTTATGATAACTAGTACAACTTCACATGGAATGAAATTGATTTTGGACATTTATTCTGCTCGCTTACTTTAACAATGGTAAATTACTTTAAACGTACATACCATTTAGTCATTTACAACAACGTTTTATAAGGATTTCTTGCCCAACCGTCAAGCTCTGCATAGAGGGCCATGCTTTGAAGAGTGTCAACGAATTGTCATCTAACAATAGTTGATCATTTTAAAGTTTGTTCATTTTTTAAAATATATTTTTTCCTTACATTTTAGTATTTTTTTTAGTTCTTACAAAATTATTTTTTTAATTATCGTAAATTATATTTATTTTATTAGTAATCATTAAAGCACTTTAGATTATATTTTAAACAAAAAAAATATTATCTTAAGTATAATAAGGACAAAAAACAATTTATAAGAATGAAAAATAAAAAATATATTTGCAAGGATTAAAAAAAACATCAAATAACAAAGATTAAAAATATATTTAAGCTTTTTATTTTCAATCAAAAGGCATTTTTGAACATCACATTATAGGAGCATAATTTCTAATTGGATTGACACCTCTACTTCTAATGATCTTGTACTGAACATGCAAAGAAATATTATTAATAGACAAAGGATAAACAAAATACTTGGGGGACCAAACCAAACCCAAAGAAAATAAATTTATTTGAATTTATATGAAGGTAATCTTTGTCTATACCTAAGAAGATCCTGTGATATGAACGAAGGTGGAACAAAAATTGAGAAATAGTCAATCGATCTCGCATTATTCGGTGTTGATGCTCAAGCAAAAGAGAACACAAGAATGCGTAGGGATGTTTCTTTGGGAAAATATTAAGCAATGAAAATGACATCTCTTTAACATGGTTACAATAATCAGTCCAAGAATTTTTTCAGTCAGGCCAGCTTCTTAAGTAGCTCAATCATGCTTTTATAGCGTTGATTCCTAAGTCTGGAAATGCTTCGAGGGTCACTCAATTTCGTCCCATTTCCTGCTGCAACTTAATCTATAAGATCATTCCTAAGGTGCTAGCAGCCAGATTGATACCTGTCCTTGAGAGTATTATTGACCCAACCCAAGTGGCCTTCATTAAGTCCCGAAGCATGGCTGATAATATATTCTTGGTGCAAGAATTAATTAGAAAGTATCCTAGGAAGAGAAATTCTCCTAGATGTATGCTTAATGTGGACTTGCATAAGGCGTATGACTCAATTTCATGGGAATTCCTTAGTTGGATGCTTGGAGAATTGGGTTTCCCTTCTATGTTCAGCAGCTGGATCATGGAGTGTGTTACAACAACCTCCTTTAACATCTCTGTGAATGGTCGAATTTATGGCCATTTTAAAGGAGAAAGGGGATTATGCCAAGGAGACCCTCTCTCGCCTTACCTCTTTGTAATCTGCTTGGAATTTCTGTCTAGAGACCTGAATGAATTAAAGAATAACTTGCTGTTCAACTTTCATCCCATCTGTGCAGCACTTAACATCACTCATTTGGCCTTTGCGGATGACTTGATGTTGTTCTCCAGGGGCGATTTTTCTTCAGTGGCAACCATTTATAGCAGATTAACCAGGTTCTGCAGCATTTCTGGTCTCTCTATCAGTCATGGCAAATCTGCCATTTTTGCCTCCGGAGTGGATAGTGCTACTTTGGATGAGCTATATGGTCTCTTGGGTTTCCAGTCGGGTAGTTTTCCTGTTCGTTACCTGGGCATTCCTCTGATGGCCTCTAGACTCAACATTTGTCACTATTCTCCGCTTCTCAATAAGATTGGTGGGCTAGTTCAGAATTGGCATAAGAAGTTTCTGTCATATGCAGGGAGGCTGGAGCTGATCAAGGGAGTCATTGGTGGTTTGGTGAATTTTTGGCTTGGCCTTTTTCCCCTTCCAGTGGTGGTGATTGATAGGATTGATGCTTATTGCCGGAACTTCCTTTGGGGTAGAGGAGACCTTGGAAGGAAAAAGCCTCTGGTAGCTTGGAAGATTGTGTGCTCCCCTAAGGAAGAAGGAGGCTTAGGCCTTCATATCCTTAAGGATTGGAACCGTGCTCTTTTATCCAAAGTTTATTGGGACATCGCAAGTAACAAAGAAACTTTATGGGTCAAACGGATCCACCATTATTACTTAAGAGGGGGTTCGGCCTGACAGTATGTTTCGTCCAAATCAAACTCGCCTCTTATCAAAAGGCTTTTTTGCATAAGAGATATGCTGGTTTCTTCGGAAGGTAATGCTGACTGGGTGGAGAGCTTGGTGGAGTCTTGGATGCTTCAGGGGAGATTTAATGCCTCTGCTGCCTACAACTATTTCAGGGTAACCTCTCTTAATAAATTCTGGGCTAGGATTGTGTGGAACCCGACTAACCCTCCTAAGGAATATTTCTCTCTTTGGCTGGCAGCTAACCAAAAATTGCTCACTTTAGACCGTGCTCCTTTCATGAACAAGGGGATTCTATGTTGTTTCTGTAATTTGGAGGCGGAAACAAACGATCATCTATTTTTTAAATGCAGGGTAACCTTGAAGGTATGGTCCGAAATCAGGGAGTGGGCCAGATTTCCAAGGAAGAACATTTCTCTTCTAGGCACTCTTAACAGTTTGGTTCACTGTCGCGCAACATCTGGTGTGAGGGGGAAGACTCGCTGTTTGGCCCTAGCTTCTACAGTTTTTTGTATTTGGTCGTGTAGAAATTGTATCTTATTTGATAATCATAGTTTTGTTTTGGCTGATTTAATTGATAAGATTAAGTTTAGGGTTCTTAGATTTGCTCACTTAACGCACTTGTATTAGCAAATGTGCTCGGTTTTTTGTTAGCCATGTTGTGTGATTGGCATTATCGCATTTGCTTCTTTTGGCAAGTGTAGTTGTAGTGGTTGGTTCCTGTCAGGGTTTACCTTGAGTATTTTGTAAGTATTTTTGGAAATATATATATATATATATTTTTTTTTTTTTACATTTTTCCAAAAAAAAAAAAAAATTACACATGCATCTTCCTTTTCTCATCCTAAAAAAACTCTCTAACTTTTCAATTCTCATTACAGTGACACCACTCTCCCCTTAACGGCGTTAACTCTGTTTGTGTTTGTGATCACGTGATAGGCACATGCTTTTAAAGAATTTTATCATCCCAAAAACACCTCCATCCCAAAGCTTGTTTAACAATATTATAAGCATCAAACATTTATATAAAGATCAAAAAGTGTTCTACACAAAATATTCAAGAACAATGAAAAACAACACCCAAGAACACATGAATTTCCAATATGAATAAACCAACATAATCTGTGACAACAAGTAGTATACAAAATCTGAATATGCCTAACTACAAAGTAACAAATCTGATGGAGCATTAGCAACATGTCCTCAAAATCCCAATTCATGTGCCCAAATTCAGCCAAATAAACAAGTGCGTAAAATCCTAAACAAGAACCTTCGACATCAACACCTTAGATCATGACAACATAGGATGCCTTATCTTCTCCTCTTACAACACCACCACCGTGTCATCCTCCCCTTCAACCCACACCCATCGTCATAACCGCCATAAGACCCGTCAACAACGTACGCCCTCTCCGACATCGACTCCACACACACGATACCTGAAGCCACAATGATGTCGTCTTCTGCCACAACAGAACCTACATCCATTGCACCTCATCCTTCAACCACGCTGTCAACATCACAACCTTCTGCCACGATCCAACTCCCAAAACCTTGTTGGAGTTGGCGTCCTTGGCTTGAACATAGATTCATCGCTGGATTCATGAGAAGAAAAAGTCACAATAAGATAATTAACCTATTTTTAGGGAAAAAAAATGAATTTAGTTATTCTTAATAAATTAATAATATTTATAAATTATTACTAATTTTTCATTACTAGTAATTAAAAAATTGAAAGTTATAAAATGGAGGGCTTTCCTCTTTTCTTTGTAACTCTTAATTCGTGCTTATATATAAACACTCGTAAGCCAAACTGAATAATTGATGAACATTAAATTAATGAGTTAAACATGAGCTGAAAAAAGTAATAAAAAAACATAAGCTGAATAAAATTAATTTATATCAAACTTAATCTTAATTAAATCAAAATAATTATTATCAAGTTGAGCAAATTGAGTTAGGTTTGACTCATCATTTGTAGTATTAAGCAATGCAACTTTGCTAAATAAATTCATCTTTGATTATTGAGCTAATATATCATCAATAATTTAATTATTACTGATATTTAATTTGCATTGATATTCTAACTTGTTTTTTATTTCTTGTAAGCAATGAAGCATGCCCCCCGAGCAATATTTTTCGTGTGAACTTTAGTTTTTCAAGTAGTGTACACGTCACAGATAAAAGTAACAAAGCGCAACATGTTGAGCCCTAAAAGTGTGTGTTTTAAGTTAAGGATGTGTTCCAGTTCCACACTGCATAGGTGTTTGTTTGTATGCCTATTTTTTTTCTTTTCATTTTGGATATAATCCTATAATGTTATTTGCAACATTACACATATAGCATGTTTCTTTTGAAGACTTAAAAAACATGTTTGAATTGAGAAAACATTTTTAGGATAAAATATATTTTAGATCCTTAATAAAATGATTGAATTTTATTTTAATTCTTTGATATACAAAAAATTGTGTTAAATTCATAATATATTAAAAAAAATTATTTTAAGTCTCTAACGTTAATTAAACGATGACATATAAGTTAAATTTTGAAAGTTTTAGAATAAAATTTTTAACTTTTAAAATTGTCATTATTTATTTTAAATTTAAATTACAATTCTTAGTAGTTTTAAAATCATTAATTAGAATCAATTAAAGAAATAATAATAAGAAAAAACAGATCTGATTGTGCAACTTCAGCCTACATCCTCTCCTAGACATTTGCATAAGCAACTTTCAGGCACCATCCAACCCATACATTATTCACTAATAAGAACACAACAGAACTTGATCGTTAAGCCTGGTTAAGTATTACAGACAAGCACATTAACTAACAGTTTTAAAACTGCCAGAAGTCACATACTAAAAATTTTAATGACCACAGGTCATTATTTAACTGATATAGAAATTTAAAACAAATTTTTTATGTCTCACAAATCCGACATAATTTTTTTTATTAGGAACTCAATAAAATTCAATTATTTATCTATCAAGTAAGTGATTTTTAGTTTTAATGTTTTTAATCTCTACTAGCAAATAACAACTTTAAATAATAATGTAATAGTAATGTTAGCAATTCAATTCATTGTTGTCATGAGTAATTTTTTTGATATATTGTATTTTTAAATGATGATATCAAAGTAATTGATAAAATATTTAAAAATAAAAATTACTAAAAATCTAATTACATGGTCCTATCTCTCCTTAATGAATGACAATTCAATTGGTAGTGAATGTTGTTACATCATTTGTTACTTAACGATAATAACTAAAGGAAAAATTTTAAATTTTTAAAGAATTAAAATAAAATTTTTTAAAGGACTAAAAATAAAAAATACCATATTTTATATAAAAAAGGTTATTTAAACCATTTTTAATGATATTATCGTAGTAGATAAGTAATAAGAATAAAGAATTTTACCAAGTTTATGTTTATTTATCGTATACATCAGTTTCCATTTATTTTCATTTTATCTTAAAATACCATTCCTTGTGGAAAAAAAAACATGCATGTAGTGCCAAATCATTTGTCAAAGATATTTTCAATGGTTAAGAAAATAAAAGTTAACATAAATCATTATTCGATTTTAACACCCACTAACTTGGACTACAACCTCTAAAAAAAAACTTCGATTACACGTTTACAATTTTTTGACTTTAGGTGCTTGCGGATTGAATTTGATGAGTACTGAAGAGAAAAATCCTTCAAGCTAATTATGTTGATTTTCTTAAATTTATCATCTAGCTAATCGATTTGGTTTAAAAGTTAAATCTAATCCAATTCAATACATTTAATGTAATTTGGATTGGATTAATTTTTTTATTTTAGTTTTAGTTTTATTTTTCTTTGGTTAAAAATTTAAATAAATGATCAAATATATAAATAAATTAAAAAGATAATTTCAAATATCAGAGAACTCATTTATAGGTCATTATATATAGCTTCTTTTTTTTCGACAACCATGGGTTAAAACACCCAGAGAAAAACTTTATTAAAAACCACTGGGCAAAGAAAAACTGGCTATATAAGCCAGAACAAACAAATAAAAAAACAAAGAAGACAAAATATACAAAAATTCTGCCCTCCCTATTAACAGAAGAAGCAAACTTAGCAAAAGTTTTTGCTATTTAATTAGCTTCTCTATAGACAATGACCGAAGAGAATAGGCCTCCTTTCTGCTTAAACTAGTTGATCATTGCCACCAAGGAGGAATACGAGACATGGATCTGAAACATCCATGCTGAAGAAGATAGATGACAGTCTTTGAGTCAGATTCAACAATAATCTCATTGAAACCACTAGTCCAGGAAGTTCTAATGCCCATTAGAATGCCCCAAAGCTAATAATAATGTTCTCCACTTAATTATGATAATGCCCATTAGAGGTGCAACCCACCAAATGTTCTCTGGCGTGGAACCATCCTTTCCTATATTAGCTAATAATAATGATATAACTCGATCTTCAAAAATAAATTTACACAACTTGGTAATTATTATAAACACAAAGTTAAAGATAAGGAAAGGGATAAAAACAAATACATGGTACGTTTTATAAGCAAATTACACAAAGATCTCTACTGAATTATGAGATTTATTACACTTACCTCCGTAACATTAAAATACATTGTTTTTGACACCCTCTAAACTATCACTTCAATAAAGAATTTATTTTTTATTGGAGGGCTATTTCAAAATTTCAATAATGTCATCCATCTTAAGTACCAGTTGTAATCATCACAATGTCCCTGTAATGACGCCTAACTACTCTTAAATAGGAATAGGAATAGGAATATGCAAGGTAGGTCCAAGCACTACAGTTCCAGAAATCGGGGTGAAGTTAAGTAGGAACCTCTATAACTATAAGGATTAAGGAATCATATCGGAACCTTCGTGGTTAGTCAAGTGGGAGCACAGTTGTTCCTCTTCAATTGAATTTAGAGATCACATATTATTAATGCATGCTGACTGGGCAGTTGAGATCTCATTATTAATCGGATTATTTTTATTTTTATTTTTTTACATATTAAACTTATCAAATATCAAATTTAAGGAATGGTTGAGATTTCATCCGGTATGAACAGGATATTCACCGGAAGCTGCACCCGCTGTTGACTTGTTCCGCTGGTGTCTTCCTTTTTTACTTTCAATTTCATTTTTTCTGAGTCATTCTGCCTCACTTTCCCTCTCACTCCCAAATCGCGCACCCATATCCGTATCATCTTGGATTAATTAAGGAAATGGATAGACTTTTAAAAAAATTATCATAATAAATATTTTTTTAAAATTATAAGAATGGATAAATTATTCTTTGGTATATGATTTTTCAACGAAGAAATGGTATATCAAAGTATAATTTCACTTCTCATTTGTTTAAATTTTTTTTCTCTAAGAACTGAAATCGTATGTATAATACTATTTTAGTTTTTTTTTTCCTAATAAAACCGTATGGTAGGATGCTATTTATATATATTTCTTCTTTTTAAAATATTGAAATCGTGCTCGAATACATAATTTTAGCTATGTTTTTTCAAATGGATTTTTTTACGTTAAAATTTAAGATTTTTAAAAAATAAAAATAAAGTGATATATGGATCCAATTTATAGGTTGAACAATATATAGTAATTAATTATACTTGAAACATTAATAATTATAAAATATTTGACATAGTTTATTATTTTTTATGAACAATGATGATGATGTAGGCGATCAACATGAAGATAATAACAATAATAATGGTGACAGTTTTGGAATAGGTAATGACGGTAATGATATATACTACAACAAGGGAAATTCAATGTGGTTGTAGACTAAGACAGGGACAAGTAGAACCAATTCAACAAGAAGAAGGAAGACTATGATACCATAGGTGAAGATGTATATGCGGGACATCATCTCATAATTTTTTTAATATATGTAATATGTATTTGCTTTTTTTATTTTATGAAAAATTCCAAGTATTTTATATCATCTCACCTAAACTTATTAAAAAATTAAAATCAACACAAAACCATAAACTCGAGAGCAAATTACACTCTTCTCTTATAAAGTTAGTGTTTATTATACTTACATCTCCTTCTTAAAATCATATTTTTTTGTCTTTCTCAAATAGTCACATTTACTAATAGTGTTAATTTTTTGTAAAATGTTCTAAAAACCTTTATCACTCTTGTGCAAGTATGCTTCCAGGTCAACTCACTCCTCACCTTCCTCGTCAACTACGTCGCCTTCACCAACCACAACAACTTCTCCGTGCCCACCTCCTCCGACTTGTCTACTGCCTCTTCCAGTGTCGAGATGACCTTACCAACGACCAATGTTCCTGGTGTGTGTCGCATGTGATCACCCATCTCGACAACCTCTGATTCACCTCCTGTGATGGGACGTTGCAGCTCGACGGCTATTTCGTTAACTACGACAATGTCATTTTCATCAGGGTCAAGGACATGATGCCAACACCACTAAATCCTCGCTTCTATCCCCTTTTTTAATTATCTTTCATAGTGTTAATGGATGATGAGATTACATGGTAATGGATGGTAAAAAAATAAGAAATTTTTTTGTATGATAAAAAAAGGAGTTAGATTGAGTGTAATAAGGTTTTCTACCTTTTTTTTATAATAATCTCACATATTAATATAATTTTTATTTATAAAAACAAATAATATTACAGGCTGGTGGGTCAAGAACTTCATCATGCTCCACCATATTGATAGTGAACTAGTAGGCCAGCCCGTTTGGCTCGACACGTTTTGCCGTCCTAGGCGTAAATAATAATCCTGAAGGCATTATATGATTGCATCCCCAATGTATTGTATTATATGAGTCATTGAGTTGTATGCGCTGATACGGTGGACTTATATGAGTTGTGTTTGTGTACATGTACCAGTAGTGTAATTCATAGATGAAGAGAAAGGCATCCAGTTCTTCCAATAGCATCCAAAACAAAAAAGAAAACTACAGATACGATGTATTTCTGAGTTTCAGAGGCCCTGACACCCGCAACACTTTCGTTGATCATCTTTATTCCCATCTCCTCCGAAAGGGTATTTTCGTCTTTAAGGATGACAAAAAGCTTCAGAGAGGAGAATCCATGTCAGCACAGCTTCTACAAGCAATTCAAGATTCACGCCTTTCAATCATTGTCTTTTCCGAAAAATACGCTTCCTCGACATGGTGTTTAGACGAAATGGCCGCTATAGCTGATTGCAAACAACAATCAAACCAAACAGTGTTCCCTGTTTTCTATGATGTAGATCCATCTCATGTAAGACATCAGAATGGGGCATACGAGGATGCCTTTGTTTCACACAGATCGAGATTCAGAGAAGATCCAGACAAGGTTGATCGATGGGCCAGAGCTATGACGGATCTGGCCAATTCAGCTGGTTGGGATGTCAGGAACAAGTACGTATTAGAGACCTCGGGCACAGTACCACAATTTTTTAAAATATTTATCGGAATGTCACGCCAAAAAAATTATATACCAAACTGCCATGCAACGTAGTTCGCTTGTCAGTTCAGTGAATTAGGTGATGGACACGTGGCAGGCAGAGCAAAATTCGCTGGGAATCCCAGCGAATTAGGTGGTAGTTCGCTAGAGGGTCCAGCGAACTAGGTGCACACGTGGCACAGAGGAGGAAATTCGCTGGAGGGCCCAGCGAACTAGGTGACCACGTGAAAAAAAAACGAAAAATTTCGAACGGCCATAACTTTTAATCGGAACGTCCGATGGAAGCGTACGATATGTCAAAACGCTCGAAATTCAAAGGGGAAGCCTTGGGCAACTACCCAAAGGGGAGTTGGTCCGCCATTTTTCCCCAAAAAGGTCTCTAAGTGCCTCAAAATCAAGATTTAAGATTACGATATATCCTTCAAATGGTCTAACTTTTGATAGGAACGTCCGATGAAGGCGTACGATATGTCAAAATACTTTAAATTCATAAACGAGCGTTTTGACATATCGTACGTGTCGCATCATATATGTTTATTAATTAAAAAAAATTAATGTTAAAAAGTGGTTAATTTTATTACATATATTGAAGGTACAAATAAATTAAATTCATTAACTTTTATAAATAAATATATGAAGATATTAACATTATTTTATTTAATAGATAATTTAGCCAGCTTACTCTTTTTTTTTTCAATTCCAGGCCCGAGTTTGGAGAGATTAAAAAAATTGTTCAAGTGGTGATAAAAAGATTAGGTCATAAATTCTCTGAGTTTGTTAATGACCTCATTCACTACTGCAAATGCTGATATTTAAGACGGTTAAAAACAAATATTTAAAACGGTTCTTAGACCGTAGTCATATTGGGTGTCATTGTTAAGCGCCGATTTCAACTACAGTTGGAAGACCGTGTTTGTATAGCCCATTTCTACTACGGTCCTTGATTGAAACCGGCTTTGTTTTAAATTTTTTTTTCACACTAAACAAAGA